>KZ308693.1:304527-336530 GCA_000376725.2 Ladona fulva | reverse complement strand
AAAAGTAACTTACAGTTGCTTATATGCATATTTCGCGTCCCACGGGGGCATCATCAGGGCATGGTACGCCGGTAGAGAACTGCAACAGCCGTAAAGAACCCTAATGAGAAGTAAAATACGGAGAAACAAAATAGTTCAAAAGAACTAGTTGTCAAGAAGTTTAAATAAAGTTTTATTAAAATCCAAGTCCTGGTTCATCAGTTTGTCTCGATGTTTATAAATATATACATTTTCTAAGGCGTTCAACACACAGTGCGAACTGTGTGCCAATTTTAAATCCTCTATAGAAATATTACGTGCAATGTCTACAGTATGTTTCGCGAATTGGAAATTTGTAGATGGCTAAACCTGTAGTGAGCTGTACGTTCTTTAAAACGTGTTATTTATTTCCTTCTAGTTTTTCCTATGTATTTTAAGCCACACGCAGGGCGAGTGATGTCATAAATACCCGATTTTTCCTAAGACTGTTTCATTTTTGGTGCCCTCGAGAAGGCATCTTAAAGGATTACTGTTGTTGTTGCACATTCTGATACACTTATTCTAAAAATTGTGTTGAGAACTTTGTTAATATTGGACGATGTTCAAGTTTTAAGAATTTTTCGGGTTTGGTACGTTTTGAAGATAGAGAAGTTTGAATAAAGAATTTGTACTGGTGTCTTTTGATCGATTTATACCTAAATATTGTTTCATTACTCTGAGATTCGCTATATATTTGCATTGTTAACCTGTAACTAACATATACTCTTACGAATAATTACATGATTTATTTTCAAATCCCTGGTACAAAACTCTGGGACTCCTTATCGCACTTTATTTAATACTCTTCCTCGGTGCGAGCATTTAATGGGAACTTGTCTACTGTAAACTTTAATGGTTTATTTTAAGCAACATGATATCTTTTATATTTTCTTCTATTCCCTAAACATTAAATTTAGTTTCAAGTAATTTCCTAAAATATGTTCTACAATTGTGGATGTATTTGAATTCTTTGTTTATGTAATTATTTTGTATAATTTTCATACACTGCTGAGAGTTTTCCTCTGCATTATAAATCTTATTATTGTTAAAATCATAAGGATAAACTGTATTCTACGTTTAAAATCTATGCAGGAGGAAAGATAAGAATCTGTAAGTTAGCAGATATAAATCGTCGCTTTGTGAAATAAAATGCGCTTCGCTTGGTACGAGCATCTGCAGTTAGTTCTCGCTTTTCGCTTCGAGAATCCATTCATTAGAGCGGAGCTGTAGAGGAATAGGGAGGATAAATCTACCTCCTCCGCTTGGATTAAAGGGTGGTGGGTAGGGAGATCTATTACGGATGGATTCTAAAGCTTCGCACGGGATAATAAACACTGTGGTAGTAATTAAATCTCTCTCATAACTGCGAGTGGACATGTGAAAATGTTTCTTTTGAAAACTCGGTGTGTTTTCAATATCAGAATTTGGTTATATTCCTCGTCTTAATTTAATTCCCATTATCTGTAGTCCATGACTTAAAGCAATTACAAATCGATGGTCTTTTTTCTTCTTTTACTTAAGAAAAACCAAAGATTCTATCGGTAGCTAAAGTTTGCGATAGGAAAAGTTATTCTCATTACCTCCTTACGTAACCTCAATTAAATAAAATTGTCCGCCTTTCCCGCATTTTTATTAGCATAACTTCAAACTGGAATCTAACAGCACGCTGGTTAATTTTACATAGGTTATGACATGTGTAATACAACCAATTTGAAATTATAAAAGCATAATTATGATGAGCAAATCAGAAATTAACCGATGATGCGCGAGTCATTGCAACACCAGCCGCTGAGACCGTTAATCAGTGGGAGCTCATTCTCAAATACATGTGATAAGCAACGAAAACGCATAGTCCACATGCTTGTTCAGTCGTAGTAGCTTAGAGGTCAGAGTATCCATCCGGAAAGTGGGAGACCAGGGTTCGATTGCCGGCAAACTTTTTCTCTTTTATTTCTGCGACATGTGAAATCGTCGATGAATCGCAGTGGTAGGAACACCAAATTGTGATAATTAGTTAATTATAATTAACTAATGTCCATTATTTACTTAAAGGTTAAAACCAAACTTATCCAAAGATCAAAATAAACTGTAGCAACTATTTTCAACGTTCATAATCCTCATAGCATCTACAAAGGGACTGAAGGTTCATAAATGTGGGCATAGAAATTGGTAATAGTAAGGTGAACTGTTAAATTCAAGGATGAGGAGATTGGACAGGGAAAGGACGTGGAATAAGTTAATCAATGAAAGGAAAAAGAAGGATATTGGTCGTACATTCAGAAGGATATGCGTTTTAAAAGAGATACTGGAACAGTGATGGGAAGTATGAAGAGGTGAAGAAGAGTCGTTAGGATAATCGATTGTTTGTAAAATGGAAAAGTAAACACAGAAATGAAGAGAAGAGCTGAGAAAGGGTCAAGATTGAAGATGAGCAATTAAATTCTGCGCAAGCAGATTACCATTGATGATGAATATCATGATTAAACAATTTTATCATTACCGGCCCTTTTTAATCTGTGATTTCTAAGCGTCTGGGAATTTTGCGTTTTTATCCTGTATTTTCCATTCTTTATGCAACATCTGCTTCATTTATTTTAGTTTAAAGAACATCACTAACTAGCATTCGAGGACCTAAAATTTTATAATTGATTGGAGCGCAACTTAGATTTAAGTAGTTTTAACTGGTGGCTTCTCATCTTTCTCAAACAAATACGTTAAATATTATTATAATTATAATCAAATAATATAAGCATTTTACATTCTCGATATGCACATGCACATCGTTAAATGCCTTAGGTAGTCTTTTAAGTTGGACTAGCTTAAGCGCTAGTCATGGTCTTTAATATTGGGATAAATACTTATAAAACAGTTTTTCAAGTTTATTCTTTAGAAAAATTGGTTATTGTATTTACGCTCTTTTGGAGGAGTTGAAAATCTTCCAGTTTAATGAAGCGCGCTCGAAATATGAAAACAATCTTTTGTGAGGATTAAGTAACTCAAGGTCCCTAATGATGAATTCCACATCATTCTAATTCATTACTAAACTATTGCGTTTTGTTTTCATTTCCTCCCTTATGAGTGATACCACCTTCCTGGCTTCATGCATGTTTGTACACATGAAAGGCGATTTCTGGAAGCCGAAAAACAAAAGAAGAAATACATGATGGTGGATACCTCAAAAGGTCGAGCTGTGGAAGCGGTAGGTCGGATGCTTTTAAAGGATGAGGTGATGAAGCTTGGGATGAAGGGAAAGGAGTAAAGGGTAGAGAGAAAGAGATTCAGGGAAGATATGGAAAATGAGCCGTGCGGGAGACGAAGAGTGAGTGAAGGGAATAAATGAGTGCCAGCAGTGTGGAGAAGTTGAATGGCTGGAAAACTATGGTTGATGAAAACGATACCGCGGACGCGAAAATAATGATACGAGGGAAAGGAGCCTATTCTGAAAAGATTGGATCGAGAAGAACGAAACTGAGTGATAGTCGGGATAATTTTATGTCCCGTCGTCAAAGGTGAAGTTTGAGGTATTCAAATGAAGCCATCGGAAATAGAAAAAGAGTTTCGGAGGAAAATTGACTGATCGCTGCTGGAGATAAATGAGGAAAAAAGGTGAACGAGAAGAGGCGCGAAATGACGCGAGTTAATCGGGACGACAAAAGCGGAAAATGCAACGAAGAGTGGAGCAAGAGCGACACCCCGTGGGCGGAGGAGAAGGTGGAGCGTAAATGGAGTCCCAGCGTAAATGAGAAACATTCTTTGAGCGCGCAAAATGTAGAAATATTAATTCGGTTATTCGGAACTGGGAACAGTGTATAAACACGTCAATGTGAGTTTCAAATTTATCTAAAGGAGGGAAGGACTTGGTCAAAGAGTGTTCAATTCTGGTTTACAAGCGTAAACAATTTTCATGAAAGTAACGGCGTACAGTGGGCTAGAATCGAAAAAAGCTGGCCAAAAATACGAAAACGCTTCTTTTTGAGTACGGACTATGAAACTTCGCATGACCTATATTGAATAAATTCTACATACATATGGGTTCACCAGCGGTTTGAAGTTGAAGATTTTCGCGAAAAATCGAAGTCTGGAATTTTTCGCAAAATTTAGTCAAGTTTGACCCCCTGTATAATTTTAATGCGTAGGATCCCACGTAAATGACCTCCAAAGTCGTATGTAGAATTTATTCAAGATAGGCCATGCGAAGTTTCATAGTCCATACTCAAAAAAAGCGTTTTCGTATTTTTGGCAAGCTTTTTTCGATTCTAGCCCACTGTGCGGCGGTGTCATAAATTTGTAAAATGATTCGTGCTTGCTCTACTAGAATTAAAAATCCTTTTCCCTCCAAACTATTGGAAATGCCGCAAAAGGGAGGAACCAACTAAAAAAGTCCAAGTATAGAGTGCTCGAAGAGTATTGCATTTGTAATTGAGGATTCGATTTACCGAGGAAAAAATAAGATTTATATTTTGAAAAATGTTTGGTTGCTTCGTTACTTCGTTTGGTTTTGGTTAGGTGGATTGTTAGAAAATTCTAATTACCTGAAATAATCATAAAATTGAGCAGTTTCTGAAGGATGTGGAATGTTAATATAACGGCGATGCAACAGGAAATCAGACGTACATCTTGTTTCAACATATGGGGAAGGTCATGGGAGACCCAGTTAGCCCTTTTCATGAATCACATAGCTAAGGCAACAGGTAGGGTGTTAGAACAGACGCTGTATTTTTAGATTTCAGGAAAGCATTTGACAGAGTGCCCCACATTAAAGTAATTAAAAATCTGAATGCCTACGCTATCAACAAAAACGTAGTCGGATGGATAAAATCTTTTCTCGAAAGCAGATCTCAACGGGTCGCGTTGGACGGAATTTTATCCGAAGAAGTACGTATCACATCAGGTGTTCCGTAGGGAAGCGTTTTAGGGCCGGTTTTCTTCCTCATTTACATTATCGACCTGGTGGATAATGTAAAGAGCAAAGTTAGATTATTTGCTGATGATACTCTCATATATAGAGAGATTGTATCAGAAGATGATAGTAGTATATAGAACAACCTAAGCGTAATATCTTGTTGGAGCAAAGATTGGCAGCGTGATTTAAATGCGAAGAAGTGCGTTGCTATGTATTTCAAGCGTTCCACTAACGTTATTAGCGAACAATACCAAATTTCAGGATATCCATTAGAGTTCGTGCCTCACAATAAATAGATAGGAGTTACACTCAGCAGTAGTTTATCTTTCAAGGACCATATTCGAGATTCTATAGGAAAGGCGAATAGAATGCAAAGATTAATACATAAGTAGAATCCTGAGAGAATGCCCATTTAGATTTAAAGAAATTGCGTACTTTTCCCTCATTTAACCAAGTCTCGAATACTGCTGCACAATCTGGAATCCACATGAAGCAGTGTCAGTCTCAGATTTAGAGATGGTTCAACTTAGAGCAGCCCGTTTTGTCAGTGGAGTTTTCAGGTTCGACAGTAACGTTACGGCCATGATAAACTCACTCGGGTGGAACTCACTGCAGAAGAGAAGATCAGATTACTGATTCGAAAGCATTCGAAAAATTCATCGGTCCGGAATTTTTAGGTTAAAAGGAAGTAAAGTAAAGGAAGTTGGTAAAGGATAATGTCATTCTGGTGAACAGGATCTAACGGGACCAGGACTGGAACCTGGGTCTTCCGCCTCCAGTGCGACTGTTCTAACAATGGAGGTAACTTGCCAGAACATTCATGCATGACGCACGGAAGACTTTGAAGGCTAGGGAGCGTGGTTCGTCTGAATAAGCACTAAACAGCATCGTCCACACCCACGACCTCGAAGATGGAAGAGGAACCCCCTCAAGGATAACACAAAAGGTCCGTTTCTCCTCAGGAATATTCCTAACCGCACGACTTTCCGTGCAATAACATTCTTATCACTTTCCTTGTGTGCTTTCCCATCCCCCTCAAAGGGTGGGTTCCCTTTCCGTCACTTTGTGTGGACGGTGCCTCTTTGAGGTCGTCGTTGCGTATGATGCTGCTTAGTCAGACGCGCCTTTGCCTACAAAGTTTACCAAGCGTCAACGTTAAAAGTTCTGGCAAGATAACCCAATGGTTAGAGCAATCCCTCAGGAAGAGGAAGACCCGTGTTCCAATCCCGGTCACTTCAGATTTTTTTCATATCCGTATTTCCTCGGGAATAACAAATGTTGCTTTCTGTTCTGCAATTGTGCATATCAAGCATCGTTCGAAACTGTACTTATAAATTTCAAACAACTTTTGATGTTCATGATATATTGCAAACGACTATTATTTTAACCCTACATCATGAATATTTCCCATATATTTAGCATCTGTGAATTTTCATTAAATGTATGAAATTAATTTTGCGTGACGCAATTTATTTTCTCGTTACATTTCTCAGCTGTTCTTGTCTTTCAATTTCAATCTTTCCTCTCGTTTTTATTACCTTATTTATTACTATTATGAAATTAATTTTGCGTGACGCAATTTATTTTCTCGTTACATTTCTCAGCTGTTCTTGTCTTTCAATTTCAGTATTTCCTCTCGTTTTTATTACTTTATTTTAGATACGACTTGTTAGAACAGTTATCTATGATATCCTTTCATTTTTTAATACCCTTAAGTACGACTTTCTCTGAAGATACACACTATCCCTGATACTGAGGAATTAGTCTTTACAATTGTAAATACCTCGGTTTTGCACCATTAGTCTCAGTACACCATAATTTCTTATAACCTCTCGCATCGGGAAATACCTGCGAGGAACTCTGTGTGCTAATTATCTGATAATGAAATATATTTTAATCCCTGTAACATGAAAAATTTTTGCATGCTTTCTGCCAATATCAGAGAGATATCCGAAAAGGAGGAAAACCGCCAAGGTCTCTGCTCAATACACTTCCACCATTATATGAGATATTCTGACTTTTCCGACCATTAAAAATTCCTTAGGTATTCATCAAACTTACTAAGAAGTTGAAAGTCTCCAAATTCAGTTCAAGCTCTTGTTCTGAAAAAGATGAGATGATCGCGTCGTTTTCAAATCATTTAATATGGTCATTGAGTTCAGAGCTTTCAAATATAAGAAAATAAGTAAAAAATATAATATTTATTAGCGTATACCACGGAGTATATAACACAGCACAATTTAAGGATATTTAGGTAAAAAGATTAAATTTAGTGTAGAAGGTTTGGAACTCCGTACATTTTAGGTAACTCAACACGCAAATTTATCAAAACTCATTCCTTTATAGAGAAAATTTAATTTAAAATACTGAAAAATTACGAAAATATAAGTAAAATAAGTTTTTTCAAGGAAAGGAGTTAAAGGAGTTAAAGCTCTCAATGGGCAAGTAAAAAAAATTCAGCCCAGTAAAAAAAGACGTTATAAGAGGATAATTATGGTTCATAAAACAATTTTTCTGCAATTTTACAACTATTGGTGAAATATTCCTCTCTGTAAATTTTTACATGGAGGTAACATTTTAATTTCTTTTGGTAGAAATTTGAAATTATATTGCCTCAATTCTCTCTTAATCATTAATAATGAAAGGAGTTTCATTACCAAAACTCTCGTATGACGCTAAGAAGTTACAGTATTATTAAATTTAAAATAACCAGTACTTATTACAATTGTATTGTTACTTAGACCTCTCTGTAAATCATTGAATTATGGTTTATCAGTCAGAATTTTCGTCTACTGATTTTCAACAATTGAGGAACCTTTTATACAAAAGAGCGATGCATTTCCTTTTCCTCTCCTCTCTTTGAATATCGACACCAATGAGTAATTGAATATAGGAACGTGGCGGAATTAAATGAAAATTTAGAATTAAAGGAAGAGATTCGAGGAAAATGGAAGCTAGAGAATGAAAAGATGGAGGAGAGAATTGGAAAAAAGATTAAGGGGAATCACGGGTAGAGGGAAGGAGTAGCCAATAAATGACCTCGCCAAGCTAGGAATTAGTAAAGGGAGGCATTTATTGGAACTACGCTTCCCCTTGAAAATTTCGTTTGTGAAGGAAGCGGCTTAAAGCTACCCGTGAGCTGGAAAAAGGCTTTTCAGAGCTTAAATGATAAATCCTTCTCTCGGCTGGACAAGTGCGAAAGGAAAGGATATCATGCAGCGATAAGCTCTCGGAAATGGCAAAGAGATGCGTTCTAAATATGAATATTTATTTTATAATTGAATCTTCGGAACCTGCGGTATATTTTATTCCCGTTAGTTGAGAAATTTTGTACGACTGTACTTTTACATTACAATTTTATTTACAATTATTTTTATACAAATAAAATTCAATTCAACCTCACAAATAATAAGAGAAGGAATTACTTTACTCTTCACATAACAAACAGAAATCTTCGCGTTTAATCACGCAATTTTGTCTAACAAATATATTGATCATTCCACTGGACCTTCTATTTCACGAATCAAGGAATTGCATGCCTCAACATCAAGATAAAAGCCTCTGACCCCTCACCCACCGCACTGACAAGTGCTCCGTCCAATCATCCGCAAACCCTGCAAAGAGGCTCTTTCAATAGGCTCATTCGTGTATTGGCATAACTTTCCAGTTATAAACACAGCTGTACAAACTTTCATTTCAAAGTGGCATCTCTTTGGCTTCTTTACGATTGAGAATGCTTAAATCTGAAAGTCGCTCGTCTATTCTCACTAAAATTTCAGATTTTTGTAAACGTTGCTTTAAGTCTAGGAATGTAGAGAAATATTACAACCTGATTGAATGCAGACATCCACATGCTCGGAGGATATTTGAGAAAATTTTAATGTAAGTTGTTATTCTTTCAATAAATATGACTTAATGTTAAATGCTGTATTTTACACAGAGAAAGAGAGCTCCTTCACTTGGAAGTTTCATATACTTGTAAAATAAGACACATTTATAAAGGAAAAAGGTCCTGCTTACAGATCCTGAGTTCCTTACTTCGAAATCAGGTCGGAAAGAATAAATTCTTAAAATTCGTCTTCCTTGTTTCCTAAATATCTATATATTACGGATCCATCTGCAGAAACATTGACATCTATCGCGTCGCTCATGTTTTTGATATGTTTCAGGAAGACAAGAAGTCCAATCACGCACCCTTGAGGTACACCTGAGAAAACTTAATCTTTGTTTGAGCTATAGTAATTCGAACTAAAAAATTAAGATATTTCTTAGGAAATCAGAGATTTCAGATAACATCTGTGCAACGTTTATCATCAGGAACTCTTTATATCAGTCAACAGTAGGTAGAACCGTTGTACTTACGTCAGCATCTCTGAACTGGAAACAGATTAATTTGAATTTCTCTTGAAACTGGAAACCGATTAATTAAGTGAAAAAGGAATATGCTTTAATAAATCATATTCCTTATTTGAACTTAGAGTAAAATCATCTTTTTTCATAAATGATGATAATTGAGCATTGATAATAGTTATTTTTTATAATTTATTGATAATTTTAAGCCTCTAACTTCAGCAGCTTTCTTCAAAGGAAGTCGAAGACGTTTCAGTAACTTCATTTAAGGAAGACTGTTGAATGAACTGCAAGGGAGCTTCCTTATAAAATCGCTGATTAATTACTCAGGAACTCTTTAGAATTCCTGACTCTCAATTTCGAGGGTATTATGAAGTGTCTCTCATGCTTGTAAAGAAGAGCCGTTAGTTCTGACTTCAACCATCTTGTTTTCACACTCACTTTTTCTCTGACCCTCTAAGATATGGCGAGCTACTTCCAGAGCAAAATTAGCTGGTGTTTATTTTTAGGAGAAGTACATTTCAATTGCATTCTAAATGAGCAGGCAATTGAAAAAAGATATAGATTCCCTAAGGATTCGCATACTTGAGAATTTCTTGTAAAAGATCTCGTATTCTCACTATGACATTTTTCTCAAGGAAAACGACATTATCAGAATATTAAATAGTTCTTTTAACCAGCGGATAACCCTTTGTTTCCTTTAGGATACTTTTCTCTCGATACCTCTATGTAAACTGCAAATCAATCATTATCTGGGGCTCCCGGAGAGCCAATCGGGTAACGCATTCGACTTTGTCGAATGCGTTACTCGAAAGCGATCCCGGATTCGATTCCCGGTGGGGGCCTACGTGCGAAATGACCTCTAATGTCATAGCACTTTTAGCAATACTACCATTACAATCATTTTCTGAAAATAAGGTGCAAATTTTTGTATTATTCAAAGTCGAATTGCTACCTTTATTTCGTAGTTTCCTTGTAGTATCCTGATCAAGAAATTTCAGAAACAGTAGTTAATGAAATTTTCTTTTATAATTTAATTCGATGATATTAGTCAATCTAAGAAGCAATGGTGGTGAGTTGAATGCCCAAAACATTTGCTCTCATCGCTAGGTAAGGAAGCAATTCCAAGAAAATCCAAGGATAAATGGAAGTGAAAAATATCGACTTGACTACTTTGAACATAAAGTATGACTGGAAAAAGGAAATCCTTGGTTTGAGTCCCAATTTCATCGATATTTACCCCTCTATTTACTGTTTAGTTCTCTGGAGCATGACTATATGCAAAATACCTCCATCATCTTCTTAATCCCCGGTTTTTTATACTTTTTATCAGACCAGTGCAATCTCAAGATCAATAATTTTGAACATGAGAGTTAGTTGGTTCAGAAACTGACACAAAATATGAAAGTTACAGCTGTTACAAAAATGGAACGATGCAGTAAAAAAATTTCAATATCTCTCCGAATCGGCCTCGCATATTAGAAAAGGTACATGTTTTTCTTATTCACATTAAAATCTATGCTTTAGCTTTACTTGATAGATCTGAGGCATCTCCTCTATGTATGTAAAGATGCTTTAGCATGCATCATTCGATAAATAAGACTCCCCTTTGCGGTTTGGAAAGTGTCCCCCACCCCTTCCACTCTGCCATCAATTTCTGTGGAACTCTGCCTGTGAAAAAACCAAAGCAGATTAAGCCAACGTGTCTTAGTCGCAATGGGCATCCGTGATAACCAGTTAATAGAGTCTGAAAGTGTACCTGAATATCAAAATCAAGTTTATTTTATAGGGAACAATAACATGTCATTGTTCTGAGAAAAATATGAAAAAAGTATTGTTGCTCATCAGAGGAATACAGCAATGAGCTGCTGATACTTCGGCTAGTAGATCTAGTAGATCATCAAACAGTGAAATATTCATATTGATATTGGAAGGCGTGACTTGGTAGAAAGACATTGCAGAATAAAAAGAAACTTCGCACTTTTCCGCAGGGACTTTAATACGCGACCGTTTTCGTAAGTGTACTTACATCTTCAGGCTATCACGGACATGATCAAATTTGGTAGGCTGTGAACGATACCACCTGTACATGTAAGTGGAAATGGAAAAGTACGAAGTTTCTTTTTATTCTGTGCAATGTTCATTTCGTAGGAAGAGGTTTACAGGTGATTTTACACGTTAATGTGTGCACGTGGGAAAAACCCCAAGGAAAACGGACATGATAAAATTTGGTAGGCTGTGGACGATACCGCACAGTCGGACGATCTATTCGTCCTAGCCTACATAGTCTTCCTGAAAGTTATATCTGAATTCTCTGGCAAGATAGCTCGAGTCCAGGTGCTGTCAGTTTTTATTTTTTAATTTCAGAAGAACTGTCAAAAGCTTTCGGCAAGTAGTAATGATCGTAGTAAGTGGGCAAATAGAATGGAAGACATAGTTCTTATATCCTCAATAAATAGTCTTATTTTAGGACCAGTTTGCTGCAGGTATCCTTTAATTTACTAGAGAAATCAAAATACGACCTGAAATAATTTAAGTATTATAATTACAGTTATGTTGCTAATTTAGAAATTAATCCCATGGGGTACTAGATAACTAGCAATTGTTTTACTTTAAAATTGATTGTTAAGTTATTAAAACATCAAACTTGAGAGTTCCTTTAATTAGGTGTCGGTAAAGTGAGCCTCAAGGTAGTCGAACAAGGGTATCCCCTTGGTAGAAGAAACGGTTACGTTAAGGAAGAGGTAAAAGTGAATGTCGAGAAATGGATTATTGAGGGTACAATGAGAAAAGTAAAGAGTGCCGAGGCAAAAGACCGGGGGAGAGACGGCAGTTGATAAGTTGATTAGCGGCAATGAATTCTATCTTCTCCGAGGAGTGAGACGTGTGTGAGCAAGTCGAGACGTTAGAGGAGCTGTTCGAATAATGAAGATATGAATGAGCACAGTGTTTCACTCTCATTTCACATCATGACATAAGTGTTTCTACCTTTCGGTAGGTCCATGTGCCCTAATATTCCCTATTCATAGCCCTTTCCTTCGCTACCTGGTAACTTACCCTACCCTTTATGTTATCTAACATTTTTTGCCTTTGCCTTCCCCTCTGTCTTTTCCCTTGCATTCTACCCTCTATTACATTCTTCAGCAATCCCTCTCCTCTCAATATCTGACCCACCCATTTCTTTTGTCGGCGCTTAATTACTTCAATTAAAACCCTTTCCTCCCCAACCATTTCTAGCACCTCTATGTTTGTTTTTCTATCCACCCAGCTCGCCTTCTCCATTCTACGCCACACCCACATCTCAAATGCCTCCAATCTTTTGATGTCCTCTTTTTGTAAGGTCCACGTTTCACACCCATATAGCAAAACACTCCATATCAAGGATTTTACCAATCTTTTCCTAAATTCCTTTATCGAGACCCTTTGTCATTAATTCCCTTCGCTTCATAAAAGCTTCCTTGGCCAATGCTACTCTTTTTCGAACCTCATCTCCCCACTTCCCATCCCAAGATAGAACACTACCCAAGTAGTGTTTAATCTTTATTTATGCCAAAATACCACATTTCACATCATCTCACCTTTTCACAAAGTCTGACTTGAACATATTGAATGATCTAAGATATTACTAACGTGGATAATCGAATGAGAGTAACTAACCCACGAAAATTTCAGTTTGAAATAGATTACTTTGCGAACGCTATTTTAACGACTATTTCCACGAAGAAGCGCCGACAAGGATGGCTCAATTAGTTGAAAGTTCAGGTATTTAATAAGTGGCAAACGTGAGACTTGGAGCAACTTAGCTACTAGCTTTGAATCAGCATGCAGTCTATGTTCATCTATCCAAGTTCTGCATTCATCTAACAATATATCAGATAATCCCTAAAGAAATCTATGTCTGCTGTAGATCTGAAACCCTAAATTCACAAAGCAACTAAAAATAGGAATTATAATATCAAGAGTAACTGGATAGAATTTATACCGGAGGGATAGCTTATAATCAATGAAAAACGCATGGTTCGCATTCTTGATTCAGATAAATAAATTAAGGAGAAAATGGCATAGAGTTCGAGACTCGTACCTAGATCTTCCACTTGAAGGGCAATTGCATAATCCAATATTGCTAGCACGACAGAACAATTTCTACTTCGATTGCTATACCGGGGCGCGGTGTGCTCCGGAGGAACTATCTAAAATGGCACAACTCCTGCGCACACGCGGAACATCTGAGACACCGGCTCACAATCATAGCGTAATTTCAGAAAGCCATGAAAGGCTAGATCAGCAAGCATGAAAAAAGCATGGTTCACATTCCTCATTTTAGATAAAGATCCCACCATAGCTTCAGAAATCGGGTCGTGGTAGCTTAGTTGACTAAAACTACTGCCCTATAATTGGGAGATCCGGGATCGAGCCCCGGCTATGTGCCACTTTTCTCCTTTATTTCCGGATCTAGGAATATGGCACATATTCGAAGTAGCCTTTTTGGAAAAAATTTGGCCTAAATTCTCCAGTTAGAAAATTTAACGCGTATTTTGTCTCGTATAATTTGTTATAATCGCTTAGAGTATCGTCATCAAATAAAATTTATTGAATTGTGACGGCGTACATACCGTGGATATTTAATAAATTCCTCAAATTCCATCAAATTCATCGACCTTATTGATGTTATCTGTAGTAAATAATATGAAAAATGCTGGGATGGAATTGGAAAAAAATTGATGCACATTTTTTCACCACTTGTAACTGCTCTTGCTAACGCAATGGGTTTGTGCAAAAATGGAATAGAATAATACGTCACCTTTTTTGTTAAGTCGGAAAATATATCCCACAGGTTTCATTTTCTTCTCGTCCTGCGTACCATTCTCTCGGCATTTCCGCTCTTTCTTCTCCTCAGCTCAACCCTTTAATTTTCAACCCCTTTTTCTCATTCTCTCAACTTTTTTACGGTGTCTCGCCCCAAGTCTCTTCATTAAACGAAACAAAAGTGAAAGTCCGACAAAGATGGAGGTGAAGATGCCTCTCTAGCATTGGGGGAGAAAATCACACTCTACAATTCCAAGTTGTGGATGGGTAAATCTTTCTCTTTCCACTTCGGACGTTTGCGGAAACCAAGTCATCTTTGCGGGTCGTGAAATTGCTGGAGACTTGTGCTTTCTGCCAACCTAAGCGAATTCGTTTACCTCTATGTGTTCCAAGGGAAAGGAATTGCCCTCATCATAGCTGGAGACTGCGGGAGTTCTGTTTTACTTATTTAAAGAAACTAGTTGTGCCATCTTACTTCTCGTGTTTTCATCATCATAGATGAAAATAAAATGAAAAATATTTTCCATAAGTTTACTTAGCGTTAGTTAGCTTAGATTTCTAAGGAGATATTGCCAAACTGGTGTAGCAGTCAGGAACGACTAACGTCAAAAGGCACTCCAGCATCAGCTCCTGATTAATCAGGAAACACTACCGCAGAAGTTACTTGTGAGGAAAGGGTTTCAGCAGAAATTGAGGGGAGTGTTTCTTGCCAAGGAAACGCTACACCAACTTAAAGCCCGGCCAACCGGTTTCAAATGCGTACTGGGTATCAGAAGTAAAATGGTTTATAAAGGCGTGAATTTGAATTTGATAGTTGTTTTGTAGATATGAAAAACAACTATTTACAAACTTTAGCTGCCAAAACTATTGATTCTTTGATCAATTGATCTTTTTTTTTAAGTTTTAATTATATATTCATTTATATAAAAAATTTCAGTTTAATTGTATCACATCAAATGGATACTTGAGGATATATGGGTGGGGGAGGTATTTTCAGAATAACGGGTGCATTTAAAATCTGTGCGACAGCTTTTGTACTCCTGTCTGTATTTGTAACTTGTACTTTTGTCTCTCCTGCATAGTAATTTTTTACGACAAACTTATAACTCTAGTTTTGTTTCAAGATCAAGGACTACTTCGGAGATGACTTTTACGATCAGATCTTAAAATTTAAATGGAATTAGTTATATTATGAAGTATTGTAGTCATTTGAAAAAAAATGTGTTGCCACTCGGATTTCTACAGAACAAATGTGATTTGCGATATAATTAAAGAGCTCATCATCAGCGCTAATTAAATAATGGATTTCAAAAAATGAAATGAATTCTTTTTCTCATTACCTTTATCAGGATCAACTATTTTTCTCCTTATTATCAGTGCACCCAGGTTGATATTTTATTACCGTATTTTATGGTAGATAACCCGCGTGTTATCTATACAAAAAATATAGAAAAATGATAAAAATAATAGTGATATACAACGGAAAATCTCATTTCATTGAATATCTTGCATCTTGATATCTTGAATACTGAACTCGGAAATAAATGACTAAACAACACACTTCATATATCGCGGAAGTCACGGAGTATATACTCACGTACTAGGACAAATTTATTTCAACCGACATATTGTAAATATTAACGTAATCAAATAATTCCATTCAAAATACAAGAGTAATTATCATAAATATTACAGTAGTGAAAAAACATTCTCGTCAACATAATAACAATTTGAAATGCGCGTTATCAATGCATTTATCACAGAAGAAAGTTTTGAAATGAATGTTATCTATATATTATCACAGTGAAGAGTTTTTTAAAATGCGTGTTGCCTAGTAGGTGCGTGTTATTTACCAGAAAATACGCATTAAAGAAAAGTCCGTTGGTGTATTTACGGAGGCGGTTGTAGATCAGTTCGGATCTGTGGTGCAAACGCAGTTCGCGTTTACAGAGGCATGGTAAATCTTCATGTGGAAGTGCCGCAGTCCCGTTTTGATCCTGAACGTTCTCCACGAATACACGTCGTGCTAGGAAAAACTCCTGATAAATTAAGAACAGAGATGGAAAGGCTGCCTCGAACTGACCTCGAACTCTCTAAAGAATATTATTATCATATTTCCTAAAAGTAGTAAAATAATTTTATATTTTCTTGTGAAAGAGTTATTTTGGAACGTCCAGGGGAAGTTTTAGGAAATTAATTCTTATTTAGAACTTTTTTAAATTAAATAGTCGTGATAAAACTGAGGATGGGAAGATGTTATTAAGTTCCATCAAAACATAAAGAACATTTTTATTTGGGCATTTTTTTACGTAAATTTTCATGTATACGAGCAATTCATCTATTGGATCACAGAAATTGTTTTTATAAGACAGATAGTAGGATTAATTTGATTTCAAAATTCTTCGCTTCTCTATCCTTTGTCTCAAGAGCCAGAAATTTCATCTTCAATTGGATGGAAGAGGTATTTTAGTAAAAAATGTTACTAGTGTTCCCTTTAAGTTTATGTCAGATCGTCTGTTGGCTATTTGTTATTGAATTTATTCGACTATCCTATGAGTAGTTAATGAAATATGAATTCAATAAATATGCAAATTGGTATATTAAAGAAAAATGTTTGAAAACAGTGGTAATTTAAATAACCTGCATTAATCGAAAAAGTCTTTCATTAAGCTACATTTCTTTAATACGTAGATACATTTTCTTGATAATATTTTATGCAAGGGAGATAAGAGGTTGTTTGAATATGAAATTGCTACGGGCGAAGCTTCCACTTGGAGTCTCGATGTAAAAAATACCATCGGCAACGTTCCATTTGATACTGAATAGAATTCCTCACTGTAGGGAAAGAATACAGAGAGAAATTCTATTGAATGCAGTTGCTTATCCTAGAATTTGGGAGTCAAACCAAAATGAAATTTTGCAAGAGAGAACATTGGAAGTCGACTGCATTTCGCTCTTCATCTCCAAACTGTCAAACCAATGGACCTCAATTACGTACTCGAATAGCAAATACAAAGGCATTATTCAAAAATTATTTACTATATATCACTTCAGTATAGAAGTAATCGAAATGGAAAAAAATTCGTTTAATATAATACCACCAAATATTTCATATCCAGCTCAAGGTAGATTCAAATCTCTTTAAGATTCCCTAACTGACGTCCTTCTTCTATACCATCCGCATCTACACCAATACCCTGCGATTTCTTAACAATTTATTCCTCCCTTTACATCTTTCAACAACTTCTGTATTTCATGTGTATAATTGCCTAAAACTAGAGACTCAATATCTTCACAACTTTCAAACTTTCGTTTTTAAATAAATATTAATTCAGTTTATTTTATAACACTTTAAAGTAGATAAATGAACCAACTTTGTACGTATAAAATAGTTTATTGGTTAAATGTTGCCTGACGTACTTGACAGGTCCAATTAGATTCGCGACTGTGAAGATAATAAGGTCGTAAATCTAGAATCATTTGTATTTGTAAATTTAGCAGCACTGAGGTATATAATTATTTTTCATTTCGCTGTTCCCCTTTTACTTTTTATATGCTTTAAATTATGAAAGTACTACAGTTTTAGGGTCCGTTATGATTTATTTGTGTGATAATGTATTTTATATTATGTATTTTATTATAGGTAACAACTTTCTAAGAACTTTCTTAACTTTGTCTTTGAGAGTATGGTGGTAATTTTAACCCGTGCTGCGGATGTATCGTTAAATGGGGCTAGCATATTCCAACGAAAGATTTTGTAATCTTATCTGAATGGATATTAATGAGTGGTTGATTGATTCAGTAACAACTTTAAAGGCTTAATTTTTATTAAATTAAACTTTTAAACTGTTAGCCGATAATTCTACCAACGCTTTTTCGAAACCCTCTAAATTAATCCTTAGGCTTCAGTCATAAATTATCTTCATATAATCTTGAGTATGAAAATAAAGAAACACGCAAATAATCATGTAATAATAAAATGTATTTTATTGATATACGTTTTTGTAATCTATAATGATATTCCGCTTCTCTGGTTTATGGTAATGGGTTGAAAAACACGCATATAATTTTGCGTCAAGCATCAATAAAGTCACGTTATTTTCAGAAAAATTGAGGCAAAGCGTCAAGATTGTCTTCTCTTTAATTGGCCATTCCCTAGTTGATTAAAAAATTATATCTTTATCACTTGGATATTTCAAACACATCCACGACCTTAATTACTGAATGACCATAATCTTAATGGTACATCATGATGTATGTTTAAAGCGTAAATTCACCATTTGGCAGCCCTCCAGTTCCGAGGTCATGAACGTTCGTAATTAACATTATGGTCGAAGTTACTCTTCTTCCCATGGGTATTCATCGTTTCAAGAAACTTTTATTCTTACTTATCCGAAACGTGTTTGCAACTTATTTGTTCTTGTGCCAATCATTTTCAGCTTACTTTCCCTAATGATCGGGAAGTAGCCATCTGGGATCTGGAACCTGTTAAAGAATGTGGTGTTAGTGTGACAGTTTGGGAAGGCTTAGGGCCCTTGACAAGATCTCAGTAGGGATCTCAGTAGGCAGCTTCCTATTACAGATTTCATATTTATAGCTTTTTGCACGAAAATGTGACCTTTTGATCGACGAAGGGTTCACTCTTCCCGGATATTTATTCAGGATTTGAGATTTATGATTACTTGATCATTTAAATGGATGGTACTTGTCATTTATCTTATGCAATTCCTTCCTAAATTCCCTTCAAGAAAAATTCCTTTATTACTGCATACATTATTTGCGAAGTAACATATGCCCAAAATGTCTCCAAATTTATCATATAAAGTAATTTTACAAATCGGAAATAAGAAGGCAACTGTAACCATGTACTGAAGAATGTTGATGCAACGTTTATTCTTCATATATTAGCGGCTGTGACTACTCGGATGAATTTTGATTACTGATATTTACAGGCCTGTATATTTATAGAACATAGCTCAGGTGAGCGATGTATATTTTGTTTCAAAAGTAACAGGGTACAGTGATCCATTCCATTAGATATAATCTGCTCTTGTCCTGCCCAAAATACGGCCCGCGGGCCACATACGGCTCTGCTTTTCCTTTCACTCTGCGGCCCGCAATGAACTTTGCAAATTCGAATTCCAACAGGAATGGGCAATGAATGTAAAGTCAAGGACGAAAGACAATAGTCAATAATAGTTTCTTGAAGAGACATTTTGAAAATATCGACTTCTCGTTTTATTCCAAATTACAGAATTATAGGTACCGAAGAAAATGCCACGTATTACAATACTTATTCTTCGTTTTTTTTTAATTTTTAGATGAAAATTCTTTGTAATTAATGAAAGGAACATTAATTTTTCCGAAATTCTTCGTCTGGGGCCCACAACAACTTTTTCCGTGCAGCCCTTCCTTTCTTGTAAGTCGTTCTTTATTCAGTGGTATACAGTCAGACAAAGCGCTCATATTTCAGCAGTATAGCTTGAGCAACCTGTCACAAACACCTGTGCCTTGCGTCTGTTATTGCGTACTGGTACAGTGGAAAGCGGATATTTCCTCAAGAAACAATTTTATCTTATTTATAGTAAAATATGTATGATACAATATATATTGTTGTATCCAAAAATATCAAGTACCTAGGGGTAACAAGGCAAAGGGCTCAGAATGGAGAAAATTGGGAAACGCTTGGGAGGCCTACATCCGACGTCGTATTGAAAACGTCTGATAATGATGATACATATATCTAATAACTAGTGATGAAATCAAAGAGAAATAGCATTGAAAGACCTTTACTTTCGTCCCAAATTTTTGACTGTAAGTAGGATTGAAGACAAACCTATTATTACTCTCCGTTCCTATCTACGGTGGCGATTGTATTCTGTCATTCCTCGGATTATATTTCCAATCGGTTTCCAATGAAATTTTTTTGAAGGACGAAAGAGTACGTTGTGAGAGCTTACGCTTCCACTTCGGTGTATTTTTGTAAGAGATGAGTTTCTTACCGAATGAAACGAAGAGAAGTTTATTATTTTACGACTTCCGACCAAAATAACATGTTATGTTTTTGCTTTTTTTCAATTTAAAGCAAAAAATTAATTTTCCAGTGAACAGTTATAATCTTCTTATTTCCTTTGCAAATTGACTTTCCGTACGCATATCTGACGCAGGGCTACGGATGTGGCGAAAAGAAATGATTTATTAAAAAAGAAGTTTAACTTTAGAAAGTTATAAATGGTGAAGAAACTGGCGGAAGCTGCAACTCCATTTAAAAGATATGTGATTCTTAATACTTTATGAACAAACAAAGGCAGATGTTCTGTGTCACAATGAAGTAACTCATATTTCTCAATCTTGCCCTAATAAAGAAGCTTTACTATTGTTTTGCTATCGTTGGCTACGAAGAATCTCTTATTCGTATATCTTACTTCCCTAGGATACGTTCAACCACTCCTAGAAGTTGAGCTTAATCGACATAACTCATTCAGCGTGCAGAGCTCTGCTGATGTGCATTCGTGATTAAGTAGAAATTCGCTTTTCGTTTCGTTGCAGGAAATAATTACTGTTTGTGAAAGCTGATCTCGTTCAATTGCAATGATTTGACTGTTATTTGCAAAGTTGAATGCGTTTCTGGTTTGCATTAATGAAAATCTTCTATTTTCATCTGTTAAAATGTTCTTCTGTGATCAACGGACAAAGCCATTTCTTCATTTGCATCGCGATTATTGAGCCAACGAACTATCATTTATAGAAATCGGAGAACGGTGCTTCGTATTTCCCACAAATCTTTATTTAGCACAACTGGTTTCGGCCATAACAGTCGTGTTGAATAAAGATTAGTGAAAAATACGACGCATACGAAGCATTGTTCTCTGATTTCTTTTATATGGCGTTCAGCAACGTTAGGCCAAACTACCTGGAGTCAGAACTAATATTGGTTAAACTGGAAGTACTCCAACGTAGATAGTGAAAGGTAAAATTATTAAATCGGTCCAGGGTCTATTGTGTGTAATATATCTTAATGTTATAAAGCGAACCGATCGTGAAAGCTACGAATACATCAGAAAAATTTGAAAGATAAACAAAAGAGCCATGGAGTCGGATTGTAAATACTGTGAGAAAGTGGTCGATGATGTTATAACTGTTATGGCCCGGTGGGAGGTGGGCGAATGTTACCTTGTAGGAGAAAAATGACACTGGACAACAGTCAACTGGCCGAAAAACATATCAGGGACATTAGAAATATTTGAATGAGAATAAAGGGCTAATTTTTCTACCTTCACAATATTTCAAAAGTACCAGTAGGGGAGTTAAAACTTGGACCCAGAATTCTGCGCCAGCCTTGTCTGGATTCTACTCAATCTTTTTCGTAGCAGACTATTCGTAATGTTTCTTTACGGATAAAAGTAATTGTTTGGTTTGCTGATAAAGAAACGCTGTTGAACTTCACCATCAGGTTTTGATAACTTTCCCCATAAGTTTTCCACATTAAAATTATTTCATAAAACGTAGTGCATATATTCCAAGGAGAAAAACTTCGATCTTTGTGATTCTATTCTTTCCACGTGATTAAGTAGCTCATTAGATTGTATTAATTTAATTTCAACTCAACATATTTTTCTATTTCGTTTGACTGCCACCGAATTAACTGTTGCTGAAGTGACCCTAAATTGTTTGATTATGGTAGTTAACTAAGCGCTGCAATATAGGCCGAGAAAGATAGGAATTGATACGGAAAGTAGAGGGAAATTTGGAGGATGTTACGAAAGATTTCTCTGTATTTTCACGAACCTAAACGTGTATGAGAAGACGCAACAGTGGGCGGCAGATGGGAGGTTTCGATTCAACGGCGAGAGGTCGAAAAATGGAAGAGAACTTAAGAGGCTTACTTAGGCATCGCTCCCAGGGAACGACTTGTTCGGAATTTTGTGCGGCAAGAAAGAGAAAAAAAGGCAAAAGGGCGGAATCGGTTTATGGATGAATGGAGAAGGAAAGCAGGACTGAGAGAAGGCGAGAGAAATGATGAAAGAAAGAGGCAATAAAGGCAGGCATGATTGTGGATATAGAAGAAGAATTGAGGAGAGTACTCTGAAATAAGGGATTAATGTTCCAAATTTTTGTAGCTTCTTACTTTTTCTCTATTGATAATCAGCGATTGAAATTGGTTGCCCATGATGGAGTAATGGGTATAATTCTATTTAATGGATGAAGAGTGGAGTATGTGATTGAGTGAATTTACGAGCACAGTTCCCTCTAATACTTTCGCTATTGGGTGTAAAGGAGATTTCATGGGCACTTGCCCTAAGAAGCTGGGCCAAGATTGCTGTGGTTGAATATTAATTTCAAATTTATGGTTTTGATTAGTTGAGAAGCAAAGATGACTGATCTAAACCATAACAGCATTCAAAATTTGAATTAAGAAAAAGATCAAGCTGAAAGATTCAAAACTTCCTAAATATCATTGGTTGATATTCTGTGCTTGATCAAGAACGTATCGAATGGCCGCCAGAGCCCAGCTTCGAGAGAGCTCTGTTTGGGAGTAAAGTTTGTTACTTTTATTATGAAGGAATAATTTTTCGGTTACTAAAAAGCTACATTTTATGCTTTCAGTTTATTGAGTTCTTTCACCTCAACTATGGTACAGTTATCACGTATCTATTATTCCTGGATTTGAGCCAAACGATGTTATTCTTTCCCGTTGACATTAAAATGCGTTCATCTCCAAGTGGAGAATAGAATATGGATAAGCCGTTTTCTTTTGTCACTACTTTTTTGGATAGTCTGTGTGGTTTCTTTTAAAGAAAATCAAGATAGCATTATACAATTTTTCGCAAGCTAAGGAAGCAAAATTTTAAATGATTATTGTTGAAAATTAAATGTTACCTCATATCCTAAGTTTTCCTTTAGTAACATTCACTGGCAGACTTATTATTCTTAATCATTTGTGCAAACACCAAGCGTTCGAGTTATCTCTTTAACTTATTGTTGTCCCGTATCGTTCGCGGAAAGAATGAGTCCCTAAAACGTGTTGTTCTCCCATCTATTTTCCTTATTTTACGCTCGTTGTCGGATCGGCCGTAGTAATACAGGGGTCGCATGATACCAATAATATCTTCCACAAACGTACTTTCCCTGAATTTAGTAAGCAATCGCAGCCAAGCTTCTAATCTCCTAACTTTCATGGACTCCCAACCTGTATCTGGGAACAATTTTGTAACGCTTACTTTTTTTATTTTAGTATTTTTAATAAATCGTATCGTTTTCCTCGAGTTTGCAGGTACTCTATTAACCACTGGATCCCATACACTTGCCGTATACACGAGATGAAGTCTGACCAAGATGAAAGGACAAAGCTCTCTAAACTTTTCATTGCATCTACTTACGATATGCTTTATAAAACTAAGCTTTTTAGTTGCTTTACCAAAGATTCTTTGAATATGTGTAATCCAGTTTAAGTTATTTATAAGAGTGATTTCGAGATAATAAACTGAGTCGACTAACTGTAAATACCTTAGACTTGTCGACTACATTCATTTCACTAATTTTGTACGGGTAGTGCAGGCGCAAAACGTAGGTCTTCCCAGAAGGATGTAATAAGGAGTTGTTTTGATAAATATCTTGGAGTAATTTAGTATTTCTTTGTTAATAAATTATATTATTAGGTTGAATAACCAACTAATTGTTGGTATGTTAAGCGTTATATTCATTACAGAAAAAGATTTCTAAAAGTAGTCGATGAAAGTTAGAAGGAAGTGAGAGCATCTGCTTTTTTAAACAAATTTTATCGTAATGGTATAATTTTAAAGATATATTTTTTTTCGTATCATGTTTTTCTTATATTCTTTGCATTTTTGTAGTCTGTGGTGTTAGTTTTCTATGAAATTTCTATGCATTACTATGGAATATGAATCGATGTGGCTTTGAAATGTTTTAATTGCTGAGAGAGCTGGAAAATACGTGCCAAGATTGAATTTCCTTGAAGAAATATGGATTTGATATAGGGTTTTTATTTTAAGGAATAATTAAATTTCTTAAATGTTTCGTAGAAATGAATTTATCACAAGGGACTCGAAAATGTGACCCTTAAAAATGGATTAAACAGTAGAAAATATTTGATATGTCGTAAGTTACACATTAGCTCAAGATATTACTGTTTTAATTTGTCTATGGTAAAATGTTAGTAATATTTACTTATGATAAAATAAGAAAAAATAAATATATGATTCTTAGCGTTCGTCTATATATCGCCATCTTTATTCCAGAAGCGGACTATTCTAGGAGATATGGAATATACCAATCACTAATTATTTTCGCACTATATGGTATCTATATTATCAATTTGGAAATAGAAGGCGGAATCCTTCTTCAGGCGGAATGCTTTAAAAGCAACCGAATCTTTCTACTTATTGTAAATATTGATAAAAAATTAGGATATCTTAGAACTTGAGCGCATCTCTATTTCCCAGCGTTTTTGTAGTGGGCAAAACACACTTGAAAAAGTGAGAAGTGTTCTCAGCAGCCATTGAATCATAGCGGCAACGTGAAAAATATGAGTCTTCGCGACGATTATATCGAGATGTAACTGAAGTCTTATCTCTGGGGCAAGTAATTTTCTGAAAAAAGTTAGAGATTTTAGAACTGAACGCACCTCGTAAGCCTCATTTTTCAGGGTATAAGATTAACCCTTTCAATCATTTAAGAGTTTAGAATATTACAAACGTGGGCTGTAGGCTAAGTCAAAGTTTAGCAACCACTGCTTAGAGTGATCAGGGAATTGTAATTATTTAATGAAGAATTCCGATTACACCTGATCACCCCGATTTATATAGGAAGGGAAGCACTCATAATATCAGAGGGGAATTATTGTTGTTCTCGTTGAATAATTGAAGAATTGCAGTAAATTTTCCCGCCAACTGTAATTGACTCGTTCTATCAAGTTGACAGGTGTATGATTATTGTCAGGTTCACGATGAATTTACAAATATGCGTTGCAATACAATCTTTTCCCGACTATCTTGTACTTTTAAAGTTAGGGATGATTCATATTTATTCATCACATTATTTGATATTTTCATATCAATGACTATAACGAAAGCATAGTCATTCAATTTTAAAAAGTAATTTTTAAGGAAGAAATGCATTTCAATATTTGTCTGATAACATTCCATAGAAGTGGTGTACACACGAATTACCTTAAACCATGAGCACTCAAACTAACTGAATTTCGCTATAATCATACCATGTTCTGAACTCTAACGTATCATTGGTGATGGTATGTCTAGTACTTTTAGTCTCAACTGGGAAATTTCAACATAACAGCCGCAATAAGATCATGAAGCCGTTTTAATTCAAGTTTTATTACATGTAATTTCATCCAATTTCCTGGTTTTGTTATTTTTAATTCGTCAATATTCGTTTTATTAGATAAAATAATTGTNTACTGCATGATAAAATTAGTTAAAAATAGTGGTCAGCCTACAATTATATTGATCTTCAAATTATTATCATATTTTAGTTTTTAAGTTTTATATAGTGAAAGAAAATATAATGATATATCGATGCTTTTATAATTTGAAGCAGAAATATAAGACAACTCTAAACTACTAATAAGCCATTTTTGTAGTATAGCTTGTATACCAAAAATTGTTTACGTCCCTTAATCTAAACTGGTTCGGTAAGCCTTGCATACTGGATCCTCTTTCCTGGAAAACACGCAACCACAAGGGACGTTTATATGTGACGCGTCTGTCGTGGAGATGGAGCCTTCAGAGTCAACAAAGAGGTTGCGGTGTGTCCCTTGTCAGCTCGGGGCAAGAATTCAAGTCAAAAATATGTGTAGAAGCATGCATTAAATACATCAGCTCCGTTTGAGTTATGTTAAGTCGACAAATAATGGGTTGCATGATAAAAACCTTTCGTGAATGCTATTTTGTTCGTTTAACATTTAAGACCTGCTAACAAGGAAGCACCATTCAAATCTCACATTATGTTATGTTTAGAAAGTATAAGTTTGTATAGGGATTTTGAAGGAACAAGTATGTTTACGGAGAGTAATCACCTTCTCAGGTGTGAATATATTAGGGAGATATTTTTGTGACATACGTTCTCAGGTCAAAAAAATATCATACCTTAAAGATACAAGAATTTGAGATAGTGTTCTCAACGCAAATGTTGTGTAAACCGTGTTCTCAGAAGTTTAGTGATAAAGATGACTCTCAATGTTAGATAAATTGCGCAAATCTAATACAATGTACATATTTTTAGCGCTAGACAAAACTTCAATGTGGAGAAGATATTTTTTTTTAGTATTTAGAAATCAAATTACATTTATTCTCGGCCTCAATTCTGCCAATTTTGCTGTCCAACTATCTCATTCTTAAATTTTCCCTAGCAGATATTAAATCAAAACCATTTTCCAAAACATATTTTANATATATAAAGAATCCTTATAGTAGCGAGAGAATGTAATTTCATCACGAACAAATTGCCTCCGGGCCAGTTGGTGAAAGTGAAGGCATTTTCACTTTGAATTCCTTCTCAGATTCTTTTTAGGTATTTCAACTTTAGACTTGGGCGAATTTCTTTTTTATCAATCATCTGACTTTTATAACGAAAGGCCTTCGAAATATTTCACATTAAGGATTTAGGTAGATGTGACGAAGAACTAGTAGTAGGTACATGTTAGTTTTTATGTTCTCAGTCGATATTCAGTGTTATACTGGATCTACTATATGATTTTCCTATTATCGTAATAATAATATGTGTTTACTTTCACTTCTATTCTCTACCACCTTTCCATAATCTGTTTGCGTCAATTTTTATTCTGTATTAGAGTTAGCTATAACTATTAGATGGTTAGCATGTCTCGCCAATTTTTAAAGCGTGCTCCTATTTAAGATTCTTGTATTCTATCATGATACATATTGAATAGAAAAATATAGTCAATATTGAAGAAAGAATATTGGAGATATAATGTTATATACAGGCAATTACTAAATCGCATTTATCGTCTTACATGCTATATCCTGTTATAAATCCATTTCAATAATTTCTTATAGTTCAACATACCTGCTGGTAAATTCCTAACTTTCAAAGTATTGTCTTAAAATTTTAACCTGGAAGGTATTTCATTGTCGCTGACTGTATCGGATGACTATCACAATACTATAATTATATCCTTCTTGAATTTTTTGTGTCTCTATGTTTTTCTTTTCATTTGTTGTAGAAGAAAATTTATTCAACTCTGGTGTTCTTCTGCTCTGGATTTTTTATTTCTGCACTAATTTACTTTAGCTTACTTATCTACATGGTAGTTTCTCCTTCCTTTCCTTTTATATTGCTTTAATTTATTCTATTCTTGTCTTTTTCTGGAATATTAATTTGTTGAAAATAAGAAGGGACTAAATAGTTCTAATCTCTTCCTAAATGGTTGGGATATATTCTATTCTTTACGATTCATAATCCTGCTATATTCTGTTACTTCGCGATTCAACTAATTTCTCCACCGTCTACTTTTATACCTTTACTATATCATTGAAACTTGAGTCTCGAATCCTTTCGTTCAAATTTTTGTTCCTTGCAAACATATTTAAATAATCTCGATATTTTTAGTAAACTTTATTATTGTCCTAGTATTTATATTTGATCCTATTTGTAAAGAAAACATTCAAAGTATATCGACAGGAGAAATGTTTTTACTCTTCAGTTCTTCAAATTTCTTTCTTTCTCACTGATTATTTCAATTCCACTGCTGATTAATTTTCATTTATCAATCTTTCCAAAGTTTTATCTTATCATTAAGTCTTATAAATCTTATCAAATTATAAAAATATTTTTGTTAAAATCCAATTTCGTCCAAGTTTCTGGCCTCGGAAGCATAGGAGTTAGCATTCTGATCTAGTAAAACCGAGGACCCGGGTTCGAATCCTGGTAATTTGTATTGTGTTATTTGAGCTTTGCTTGTAAGAATGGTCTTGTAAGAATTAAATTCGCCCGAAAAAATCGGAATAATAATTTTTATTTATGTCTCCGAATACTTTCTCAAAATATAGAAAATACTATTTTTATCTTTCTCTTACGAAATATTCGGGGGAGCGAGTAACGGTTACACCGCGGATGAGCGTGACAAAAGATAAGCGAAATATACCAATAAATCTAACTATAACATTAAGCGAAAGTAAAATATCAATTGCGATGGTTAATTGTAGGAGCGTTAAAAATAAAGTATCCGACTTGGAACATCTCATTTGTTGCCACAACACAGATATTATCATAGGTAAAGAAAGCTGATAAAACGAGGATATAAGTGTCAACGAAATATTTCGTAAAGATTTCACGATTTACCGTCGAGATTGTATAGAAAGAACAGGAGGTGGAGTCTTTACTGCGGTTAAACCTTCTCTCCAGAGAAAAACGCAGGCCTCAAGGGACAGCGATATAGAAAGCGTCTGGTGTATGTACATACCATAAGCCAAAAACCGCGTTTTACCGTCCACCAAACTCCTCACTACAAATCTTGCGAGATATTAGCGATGAAGTTAATTTCTATACTAGAAAGAATAATCAAAGTATAGCGATCATAGGGGGCGATTTTAATCTTCCGCATATAGGACTCCGACTCGAGTAGAACGTTACTAAATATGCTTCAAAAACGCATTAAGCCAAACCAAAATTAAGTAAAATCCCCAACTAGGGGAGAAAATATAATTGTTTTCTTCCTAATTAACTTCCCTGAGCGTATTAAGAATATTTAGAATGACGAGGGGCTCTGCGACCATAAAGGCGTTTCAAGATATCGACATAAAATTAAATAGGCATACAAAACCGAAACGTAAAATTCATCTCTTTTCCAAAACGAACTTCGAGGAATTTAACGAGAAGTTGAATACCGATTTTTACTTAAGCGTTTAACACACGGACAGAAATGTTCGGTAAACGAATTCTGGAAATTTTTCATAGTAATCCAAGATTTTTACTGGTAAAGATGCTTTTGAAATTACCTTCATTGGTCTTGGGGTTTTGACACGATAAACAAGCAGTATTTTTAATTTAAAGTCTTCACTAGCGTTAACACCCAATGGAAGTGTTAAACGATCCTTTTCAGCTTTAATTCCTGATGCTTGCTTTTCTTCATTCTCTCCCAGAAAGACCCGTTTCACCAACATTGAAAACTAATTCAGGAGGATAATTCCCTCGTTCAATGCTTGCTTTTGACGTCGCTGGTATTTCAGCAGCTGATTTTGAATCTCCACTTGCCGGTTTTCCGGTAATCTGAAAGTTATGAAGAATGTTTTTGCTTTTAAATCGATGGAAACACCCTCGCCTAGCTACGAAATTTTCACTCGAGTCGCCGTTTTCATTCTCAGTATGGTTAGAAGTTTTTCTCGCTCTTTTCATTATAACTGCAGGATTTTATGACAAATTTCGTTCGACTTCATCATCGATCCAGCTGGAAAGTCGTTTCTCCATTTCCTCTATCACTTATCCTCTGGAACGGGAAATTCTTGTTGCAGAAGTCGTTGAGATTGTAGAGACTGATTATACGATTTAGTCTTCATTTTTTAGAATTGTCCTTATTGTTGAAGTTGACAAATTTAATGCAGTACCAATATCAGATTACCGTTCACCTGCATCTAATCGTATGAGCACGTGCATCTTAGTTTCCAGAGTAATGCTTTTTCTCGTCGCTTTACGTTCTCTTTATTTTTTAGAATTTATTTATCACATGCAGTATTGAAAGTGATATTCATAACAAGTAAGCAACAAAGCAGCGATAATTAATAGGACAAGAAACAAGAAAATAACAAGAGAAAATAGGGGGCAGCAGTTATAGGTAATGATCTGGTATGAGTTAGACGTAATTTTAAAAAAGTCCCTTTAGGCAAGGAAAAAGGATCAACAGAGGGGGAAATGGAATTCAGCAAAGATGGAAGGCGAAAGAAAGGGGAACGCTTAAAAAGTGAGTCGAAGTGCGGTACAGTGAAACAGAGATATCAAACGGGAAGTTCTGTTAGAAACACGATAATTGAGGTGAGAAGTTAAGAGAGGACAGTCTGAGACGGAATTTAGTAGCAAATATATGAAGGATAAGCCATGTTTAGTTCGATTGACAGAAAGGAAAGAGAAGATTGTATAGTACTATTGGAGGTTTGTCGGAAGGAAGGAAGTCTGGTTTTCACAACTCTGACAAAAAAGTTTGTGATTCTGTCTAAGGAGAAAAGATGGGTTGAGGTGGACATGGACCAGATTGGAGAGCAGTAGGATAGAACCGGAAGGATAAATGAGGAAAAGTACAAGGAAAGAGCCATAGGGTCAGTGATCTCAGTAAAACGATAAAGGAGGCCCAAGAGGGAGAGGGCGTGATTTTTTATTTTTGTAGTATGTTGAGCAAACGAAGCTTAGAATCTATGATGACGCCAATATCCTTCTGTTGAAATACTCTTAGGAGTGACGTTTCATTTATCATATAGTTGTAATCGATGCACTTTTTCAAAGCCATTGACATTACTTGACATTTGTTCGTGTTTAACTTTAACTTCCAGTCACAACACCACTTGCAGTTTTCATTTAGCGTTCTTTGAAATCTTTCGTAATTTTCACTTTTGATCACTGGAGAGAAAATTTTGCAGTGATCTGCGTAAAAAAATGTCCTCCTTTGTAGAGGGTATAGTAGCTAAATCTACTACTAAGTTAATTAAACAGGAGTGACCAGTAAGGATGCCATGTTGGCTTGTAGAGAGATATGGGTATGTAAAATAAAACAAATACCCAAGGAGAAACAGACAAAAAATGCCTGACGGAACCGGGACACGAACCCGGGTCTCGCAATTGTCAGTCGGTTGCTCTATCCATTGAGCTATTCCACCAGAACAGTTCTGGTGCACGCCTTATCGTGCCAAGTCACCAAAACCCTTTTCCTCGTCAATAAATAGATTGAATAGACAAGGGCTTATTTCAATACCCTGAGGTACACCCTAGGTTACAGTCTTCCAAATGGATATGGATCCAGGAGTTATTACACGCAGAGTACAGCTATTTAGGAAGCTTGATAACAGATTTAAAAAGTTGTCCTGTACATTATAACGTCGGGATAATTTGTGGATCAATAGGTTGTGCTTCAAAGAATCAAAGGCTTTGGAGAAATCAGGAAAATTGAGTCCTGTTGATCCATGTTTTGAATTGTATATATGGCATGGTACTAAAATACTGCTAAGTTTAGAAAGATCGGGTTATTTTCCGGCGTATACGGTGAAGGAAGTTTTCTCGGGATACGAGCCGGGTCGTCTGGTCGTTTTCCACCGACGTTTCGGCTGCATACTTCGCAGCCATCACCAGAAGATGGCTGCGAAGTATGCAGCCGAAACGTCGGTGGAAATCGACCAGACGACCCTGCTCGTATCCCGAGAAAACTTCCTTTACTACTATGATGAAATAGTAGAAGTTGTACTTTTTCCACAATAAATTTTATTAATAAAAATAAAACAAAACACGACTAGTTTCGGCGATTAATCGCCATCCTCAAGTGACTAAAACTAAACCGTTGAGCATAATATATACAGGAAAAAGACTGGCGGAAAAATAAGGAAATAGGGAAAAAAAGGGGTGAAGGAAAAGTAAGGGGCAGGGAAGGAAGGTGAGTTAGGGACAAGGAGCCGGCGGTAGAGGAGCATTGTCTGCGGGTGGTAGGATGCATTGAATCAATGGGGAATGGGAAGGAAAAAGGTGCTCATTAACAACTGTATATTTCGTGGAATTGGTGTGAGAAAGTATCTCAAATTGTTCCAAGAAGTTTAGCCTGCGAATATCTTCTGTGAAGTGCATTATCTCTGGAACAAAATCAGAAGAATGGTCGTGTTCTAGTAAATGTTTGGCGAAGTGAGAGTGGAAGGATTTATTCAAAAAACATCTTTTGTGTTCACTGGCTCTAATG
>KZ308693.1:231307-290294 GCA_000376725.2 Ladona fulva | reverse complement strand
CAACCAGCAGGAGTTAGGGTTGGCGATGAGAATTGTTTGAGGTTAGGAACTCCCGAAGACATCAACACCGCTGAACGGTTTTATTATAAATTATTATTTTTATTATAAATTTATTTTTGTGAAAGTAGCAAGTGAATTAACGAACTTCCTTAAAAAATAGAACTTTTCGTCCAGACGTCCTCGAAAAGTGACGCGTGTTTACAAATATTGCATATGTTTGATGAAAGCTTGCGTTATTTGGACCCGAAGTGTATAATCGACTATAAGAAAGGAAATATATACGGGATATTCTTCCTTATGATACTGGTCTCGACATCGTGTAATGAGTTCTATTTTAATTTTACCTAAGAACTAGAAGCCTGCAAGTAGTTAACTTCATATGTATCCCTTATGGAAAATATTTGATCTCGTATGGGATCGAACTGAAGACTGAAAGCTTCATGAAAGATAGCCTATTATTTTAGCAGGCAAAATTTTTAAGGATGCGTCAATCTTGAAAGTTGGACGTTTAGTTGCCGAGTTATATGGGAAATAGAGCACCTACCTCTGCTACCTCCCGCCATTCTTCTTTTCCCCTCGGCCAATTGCCTTTTACAGAACATACCGTTCATTTATCCATATAAATATTAACTTATCGAGATAAAAAGTATCCTATGTATCAAATCAGGTGATTATCATCCTATCACATATCATCAACAGCGTTCTAGCATTCACAAATTTGCTAGTTGTCCTTCTGTTCTAAAGTTCTCCACTTTCTCTCCTTATACCACTTGACAGCTGACTTCTCTCTAAATCTTCAATTTATGGTTATTTGCAGTTGAGCTAATTTTTAGCAGCAAAACAGAAAGAAGGCTGAAATCGAATAAGTTTGATGATATCGGGACTCAAACCTGGATCCTTCACTCTCCCGGAGGTTGCTCCGCCATAAAGCCAAAGTTTTTCAGGTGGCTTTGTAGTTGAAGAGAATGGTATATCCTCATTGAAGCATCCAGCCTACAAAGTGGTCGGGAGTGGAACTCCCTCAATGATTACAAGGAAAGGGATAAGGATGAACTTTGTAAGATGGGGCGTAATCCCTGAAAAATACAAGGAGTAAACGGAAGTGAAAGTCATGTCACGTTTCTCAGTCACGCCCAACTTTTTCACTTTCGTTGATCCCTTGGGTTATTTTAAGGCAGTTTAAGTACTTTTCTCGAATAGAAAACGTCATCTGTAGCTTTTGTCATAATTGAATCTCTGCTTTGGGACGTACGAACATTCTGGTTTGTACAAATTACAGCGGAAACGTATGCTAATTTTCATAGTAAAAATCTTTGCCTAACCGTAGCGTTGAGGAATTGCAAAGGATAGGAAGTTGATAGTCTTGAAGAAAAATGCCCATATATATTATTTATTTCGTCAATTGTATCTTATTCTTTTATCTGAGAGCCTTATATCCATTCCTCGTTTACCTTCTCCCTCAAAAACTCCATAAAAGCAGTGCGTGGGAAGGACACCACTTCAAAAATGTTCTTTCTTTTTCTGACTTCTGTTTTCCTCTCTGAATTTCTTTCTACTTTTCGAGACTATTCTTTTCGAAAGAATCGATGGACTGAAAGAACGTCGTCCCTTCGAGGGGGGCACTTTCTCACTTTCTTTCTCACTGTACAACTTCAATATATTTCAAAAAGACATTTTACAAATAACACGATTTCTAGGAGATAATTATGCAAAGCTCCAGCTGTCTAATTCAACATAACTATAGCATTTACAATTCTTGAGAATCTATTGAATCGGTTCGTGTCAACTTTTATAGATGGTTGAAATCAAGTATCGCAAAAATAATTTATGATCTAATCAAAAGGCAAATGAATCGGCGGATCTCCTAAGCGTCCTGCCGGCTTCGGAGAAGCATTTACTTGGAAGAGCCACATAGTGACTGGCGATGACCGCTATTTGTAGTATTTTAACTCACAACTAGAACTCATCTCATGAGATGATTCAAAGGCATGGTTTGCGTTAGAGAGATAGGGTTAAGGAAATTTTTCAAAGTGGTATAGCTCCCTTCTTCGGTAAATTCCAGGGAGATAATGTGTTCCCTTCTCGCTTAGAGATATTTTACTGAGTAAAATACGTTATATCATATGTATGAGTAATTTATACTAGGAGTTTGGTATTTTCTTTTTTTAATTATTAGATTTATTTATTGAATTTTAAGCTTAAGTTTAAAAAATCTGCTTTCGAAAGAATATTTTTATTTTACATATTTTCAAATCCGGGCCAGCAGTGAATACAGCCTTTCATTTTGAAAAATTTCCAAGGTTTGTTCTCTATTTTATCCATTCATGGAAAGAAATATAGCTAATTTACCAACTGTAAGTAAATAGTGGTATATTTATTATTGAAGACTATTTACCCGGTTATTTCCTTTCATTTTTATAAAACTTCTTAAGAAATGTTTGTCTTGAAATATTTACTATACAATGATAAAAGCTCTGATAGCACTTAAGGAACCATTTTTACCTGGCAACGGGAGATATTTGAGTTTCAAAAAAATAGTTATATAATGTTGATAAAAATATTTTTTTATTATTCAAATTATTGACCTTACTGTAACTCCTTTAAATTCAAACGTGGAAGATTTTTTAATTAACAAGTTAAAGAGAAAAAGCAAACAGTAAATTTCCGAAGATTATCAACTTAAATAAATAAATTTATATTTCAATTATCTTATCATANAACTCATATATTTTTGCATCCCATTCACTGTGCAATGAATATTTTAATCGTGTAACTTGATGCGAATTTCATGAGATACATCTGAGCAACCTTGATAGATGCGCTGAAGCTAATTACACTGACAAAGAATATTTTGAATCTAGTGGAAGCCTTGGGAGAAATTCTAGACTATTTGGACTTGCTGGGGAAAAAAAATCTTTCTGGTTGAAAATTACGGTGATTCATTGCAGTTTCAAACACATGAGATGAAGAGTAATTGTCTGTTTAAGTTTTTAGTCCAAGAGTTTTCTATCTGGTTTTATAGCTCTTAAATTAAACTTTACTGCAAAGGTGGTATTTTATGTGTTAAATACTAAATGAATCAGGCTTGATAAAAGTAGAATGATAATAGCTTGACGAAACTAGTAATTTTAATTTCTATTGGCGGTAAATTCAAAGTAATTAAATTCAGGAGTATTACTTTGGTGTAAATAACTCCCGTATTATAATTTCTTTATTTGATTATGTGAGTAATGACTGCAGTTAAAATGATGATTGGATGCAGATAGCATGATAAGAATTACGAGGAAAATGTTTGGAGTTAGAGAAGAGAGATACATCGATAGATAAACCCTTTATTGGCGAGATTAGGCCCAATTGGGCATCTCTTCCACGTAAAATCGTATGTCGTTATTTCATGTACAGATATTAAATTAAAAACAGAAAGAAAGAGTCGAGAATGGGAAAAAATCTTGACAACTTAAGGTTAGAAAAGAAAAACCAACTTTGCGGGAAAACACCCACAGAAAAAAGTTGTGAAAGAAACTGCAAAAATACAGGGAAAAAATATTCAAAGCAATACAATGAAGCATTTTTGCACTTCAAAAAGTATAAAAAGATCAAATAAAATGAAAAACAAAAATTCGAAATAAATATTGAAAAAACTAAAAATATATGTCATCAGAGTTCGAGAAAAGCTCCAAAAAGCCGTTGTTTGTGAGCAAAATAACCATTGAAAATTTCCAACCAGCAGGAGTTAGGGTTCTCAGTGTTCACGCTTTGCAAGTATTGTTCTCGTATTTCGGCAACTACGTTGCCATCTTCGGGAGGGAAGAATAACGGAGTTATTTATATTTGGAGCTTTTCTCGAACTCTTAAAATGTCTTACCGTAGCCGTGCTCCTTTTCCTTATATATTTTAAAAATGAATGTTTAAAGGAATAGACGATAAATTATCGAGTAGAGGATGACCGGGAAAATGGTGGTTGAGTATGGTGAATGAGATATGAAAGTGAAAATATGAATGAGTATAAATATGGTTGAATCAAAATAAAAGACGAATTTAAAGATAATGTAATACATGGGAGTGTTTTAAACGAACGAGAAATACGTGCGTACACCGAAATGGAATTATGAGGAAGATATATTTATTTCTTTATATGTTAATGCCCATTCTAAGGACTAAAGGATACGTACAAAATATTTTTTAAATCCTGACTTTCTTAGAAACTTTTATCTCACCTGTTGAAGTCCTATCGATCATAGTCAGCGGAGCTGTGCTTCGAAAGATTTTTATTCGACGTAGAATATGTAATTTACAAATGGACGAGAACATTTTTGTCCCCTCTCTACGGAGGGGTGATGCAAAACTTTCGGCATATGAGATGGATCGATGACAGGCGATGCGGTCACAAAGGTCGAAGTGGACTCCATCAGCGAGTAAGTTCCTCTATATTGCATATCAGACCAACTCCGCGGCAATCATTTTCAGCCCCAATAAATTCCACAGTGATTGGCAGTAATACAGTAAAAACTCACGTCAAAGATACATCTGTATACGTACTCGTAAATACCCTGCAAGCCGCCTTTCGGCGTGTGGCAGGGAGTGTAAACTCCAAGCGTTCTACTTAACTCTTTAGTTTTCTGTTATCGCGTATCGTTCGCGGAATGAAAGAGTCCCTAAAACGACTTGTCCTCGCACCAATTTTTCTTATTTTACGCTCATTGTCGTATCGGCCGTTGTAACACGGGGGTCTCATAATACCATTTACTCCTTCTGCAATCGTATTTTCTCTGAATTTAGCAAGCAATCGCAGCTTAGCTTCTAATCTTCTTTCTTTCAAGAATGCCTAACCAGCGTCTGAGAGCTTTGCGTAACGCTTGCTTTTCTATCGTAACACTCTGTAACAAATCGTATCGCCTTTTGCTGCACTTTTTTGAGTTCGCGAGCATTCGTTTCATCCGCAGGGTCCCATATGCTTGCCGCGTATTCCATATGGGGCCTAACTAAGGTCTAATAGCATCGCTCTCTAACCTTTTCATCACATCTACCTACAATACGCTTTATAAAACCGAGCTTTTTAGTTGCTTTACTGCATATTTTTCGAATGTGTGTGCTCCAGTTTAAATTATTGGTAAGGGTGATTCCAAAATATTCTACTGAGTCGACTACATTTAAATTCGTTCCACTAATTTTGTACGGGTGGTTATGACGCAATTGTTTCCTTTCGAACAAATTTACTACAGAGCATTTGTAAGAAAAAGAATGTTGGAACTCGGCTGTAAATAAATTAGGGGTTTAAAAACATTCCGTAAGCCGTATTTCGGCAATCGGAACTTGCGCTTAGAGACAAATGGGAAGCTCCGGATTTCCGGGAAGGCCCAGTGATCATTTCGGAGACAAAGTCTCCTTCTTCAGGGGGTTTCCGCAAAGAAGCTTTTCCTTTATGAAGACTCCCTGAAGATGGAGGCTTTATCTCTGTAATGAATATTGAAACTTATATTATAATAAAATTTTAATCACCTCGAAATCAAGAAAATTTATTTGAAATGAAGGTATTGCTGATAAAATTTTATTTGGCGTTGGAAAATTGTTTCCATACCGACCCCGGAGTCGGTATGGTCAGCATGGAAGTCTATCAACACCAGGGTCCCGGGATCGAATATGTATTTTTTCTAGCGAGGGAGCTGTAAATCATTCGTCAATCATTACTCTTTACGTGTATAAATTTGCTTTTCTGTTAAATGGCTGTTTTGGTGGGTAATAGAAAATAAATAGATAATGAAAGATTCCGGACCACGTGCATCGATAAAGTGGGCTCTCAAATGCTAATATATGAAGTGCAGGCCCATTGTGATCGCATTTTTAATTGAAAATTACAATATGCTTTTACGGAAGAGCCTATTTAAATGAAGCACTTGGATGTTGATAATGAATGTGCAACATCATTACGTATATACACAATGACGAGGATTTGTTAAGTAAAACTACGACGCATTGTTTCTTGTTTGGAAATACTCTATGAATTTTACGTGCTAAATTATGACTCGTTGTCGATAAGCTGGTGATTTTTAGAAGTTTCGATTATTCGGATATTTATTTTAGCGCCATGAATCGAAAAAAAAACTTTATTTACTTTCCAGCCAACGTCGGATGGCTCAGCTTGTTATACATATTGCGAAGCATAGCGTAGCTTGTAACTGTTGCGTCACTTGTAGTTTTTAAAGTGTTTGTACGAACACCTTACGTAAGATTTTTCTATTAAGGATGGAAAACCTTGCGAATATACGGTTATCAAAATTTTGAAACCTAATTGTGAAGGGAGCCTAATGAGATCGGTTCGCCACTTATCTCATAAGGCTCTGATGGTATTTTACAAATATTTTCCAGAAGTATTTCATTACAGCGAATAGCCACACAAAATATCTAATCTACTTTGTCCGTAAGAGATTTCCTCCCTTGCCATTAATTTCGCCATATTTCTTTTCCTGGGTCGAGCGTTTGCCTCACGTCCGTAGCTTCTTTTGGGAAATCGTTTACAGCCATCGTAAACATCATTACTTTTAGGTTCTCTTTTACGACTTCTGTTTTTCAAGATTGGTGCGTATTTTCCTCTTTTCTATCCTTCGTTTGTTGACTTCTGCATCGATTCCTTCATTCACTTTTATGCACACCTAAGACTCAATTTTTTTAACCGTGATTTATTTCGGAGATGGTGATGGTGAAGATTTTTTATCTTATCGTTTGATGTAAACTTTTTTACTTCAAGTTTTGGCTTTGGCAATGGAATTTTGCTCGAAAAAAGACTTAGAGATAGTCTTTGTTTATTTTCCGTCAAATTTAGACCAAACAATATATCAGATTAGTAGTTTAAAAATAGATGATGCATTTGAATTATGATTTCGCGTCGCATTTTGGATTGGAGACTGCATAGTGACAAATGTTTGCCATAAATGCAAAGATTTGCGAATTCATGGCGCAGTAACTCGTACTCTTTGCCTTTCGCTTCTGTTCCTTTCCAATTTCCAACCCATGCTCATCGCTTGATGATGAGCCGAGAGGTTTCGACTGCTATTCAGCCTCACAATTCTCTGTCCTAGGCTTCATACACTGCTTTGGTATGAATTGCAATCAAAGGAAGCGAGATTAGCAGCATAATTACTCCATACTACATTACGACTACCGGGAGAGTGTTTTGGTCAGCGCCATAGGTTTAATATTGGATATTAATTACAAGACATTTGAGAGTAGCGTAAGTATGCTTTTTTTTTAATACTGGATATCAGTTGCGCCTGTAGTTACAGCTCGTAGATAATTACAGGCGCAAGTGATATTCAGTATTAATGAAATCATACTTACGTATCCTTTAATGCCTTTTACAAGCGGTAATAAAACCTTTAACTACTGATGACATATAGATAAATTTCCATCCTATAAATATTAGGATATCGCTGTTTTCTTTTAAGGAATATAATATTTTCATGAAGATAAACCTTAGAAATTGACCATTTCTGATCGCTTTTCAACGACACTGAGACATCTTATGAAACATTGATGCTATTAGTCGTTAATATCGAGCCAGGAAATACCAATTTAATATTATAATTAAACAGAAATAAATGTATTATCAAAACAACAAAAATAATAAAAAAACGATAGACGAAATGGAATATTAAACAGAATGAGTAAAAAGCTATCAAAATATATGAATTGATGATATAAGTTTTATATTTACGTGTTGATGTTTTATCAAAGCTGTGAAGATAATAAGAAATTAATAAATTAATTCTAGCGATATTTGGTGGAAATTGTTTAATTTGGTTCAACGAAGCAATATCTGACTACGTCTACAGAAAATACATGTAAGAAAACACTGCTGGTATCGAGGGTTCTATCTAATCTTCAGGCCTAAAGATGACGTAGAACGCTCAAAACCGATCGTATTTTCTCAAATACACTTTCTGTGGATGTAGTCAAATTATGTTTCATCGAGAAAAATTGCGAACACATTTTCTTGTCATGCCTTCCTCATTTTTTGATTCTCTTTTATTTGCATTTCCAAATGTTTGCTGTGTCCACACTTTAATCGTTTTAAAATATAAAAACGATGCGTTATAAAATATAAAATATAAACTGATAATTCTAAAATGTAGTTGTAGATGCCATTACAAGTTTCGCCTTTAAAAAGTTCACTGAACGTATTTATCGAGAGTATTAAGATTTATAGAGAGATAGATAGAGAGTGTAGATTATTAGAGTATTTGATATAGAGCATTAGATATTTAAAGTACCGAAAGTATTTCTTTCACATGACTAACATTTGTTTTTAATTTACGAATTTTTTCATAAAATATGATAAAAAAGTTGTAGCTTGGTCAAATATCTCATTTAGACATGGTGGGTCGAATAAGAAAGCGATAGCATTTGTATTGTCTCCCAATCAAAGCGATTTCTCTACTCGTATTTTCCCAAGTGGCTTCCTTATGTTTTAATTTAAATTAACTCTCCTAAGTACGTCATAACGCTAGATAAACTTAGGATTCAAATTCAGACACGTTAAGAATATTAGAAACCTAGAGCCACAACGTTATAACCGTGACTTTTATCCGTGAATATACTCTCCGGCAAAAAACTGATGATTGAGAAATACACTAGGAAAATATGTTTTTGGTAACTTGGCACGATAAGGCGTGCACCTAGGAAAATTCCTAAGGAGAAACGGACATGAAAATAGTCTGACAGAACCGGGACTTGTCCGTTTCGTCTCCGTTTCTCCTTGGGAATTTTCCTAAATGCATGCCTTATCGTGCCAAGTTACCAAAAACCATTTTCCTTGTGTGTTATTTTTAAAGGGGATTCTCCTTCCACCACTTTGTATTTTCGGTGCCTCTGCGAGGCTATGGCTGTGAACGATGCCGCTGAGTCTGACGAACTCACGCGTCCTTTGCCTACAAGTCTCCCAAACGGCATGGAGAAATTTTCTGGTGGAATAGCTCAATGGATAGAGCTACGAAAGAGAGAGCTACGAAAGAGAGAGCTTGTACAAACCGGCAATTGGGAGAGTTCGAGTCCCGCCTCCCGTCAGACTTTTTTCATGTCCGTTTCTCCTTGGGATTGAGAAATAATTTGATAGTTATACAGCATAGATTTATACACATACAAACACTAATTATTCATGTATGTTATTAAATACATTATATAAACAATGTGTTATGTAAAACGCTTACTAGTAAGTATAAGTGTATGATAATACGTAAGGTATAAACATTCATAGGTGGTCGTCATGTACAAAATGACCTAAGCTTTCGAGGAGCATTTAACAACACTATTACGAGTAATGTATATATATAGGTAGACGGGGTAAAATGATAGTAAATACTATATAATTTACTATGAAAGATTTTTTTGTTTTTTTTTTTTGAGGGGTGGGGAAAGCATTTACGCACCCTGACAGGTGGCCTACGGAGCCTCCCCGTGAGTGGGACTCGCTCGGGAAATTGTGAGAATACCCACTAAACCCCACCACTTCTTCGTCTAGGACGTCACGCTGACACCGCTTGCGCATTACTTCGGCGTAGTCCTTATTCCCTAGTTAGTTAACTTTCCTGATCACTTATACTCTTCTCTTCAGACATCCGTTCTCTTTTTTATCTCTCAGGACTGACTCTATGAACTGCGCTATTGCGTTCCATTTTTCTCTATGTTCGATCATTCTATCAATTATATTTTCGGTCGTAAGTTGACCGGTGATATCTTCTAGTGCTGCCCGTCGGTCACTCCAATTGGTGCAATGGAACACTGTGTGTTCTGTATCGTCTCTTTGGGCCCCACAAAGGGTGCAATTGGGAGTTGATACCTTGCCCATTTTGTATAGGTAGTCTCTGAAGTACCCATGTCCACTCAGGAATTGGGTAACGTAAAAATTTACTTCGCCTATCGCTCTCTCTACCCATGGGGTCAGCTGCTTTATCAATTGATGAGTCCATCTGCCCTTCTTCTCCTGGTCCCACCTGCGTTGCCATTCTTCCAATGTGCGTTTTCTTTCCTTTCGCGCTACCTGTTCTTTCCCTGCTCTTGGTCTCGTGTCATAGATACGCTTCCGCTCTTTTGCTAGCAGGTCGATTGGTATCGTCCCAGCAATCACCAGCACGGCCGCTTCAGAGACGGTTCGGTATGAGCAACCCACTCTGAGAGCTCCTCTTCTCTGTACTACAGTGATGCGTTTTCTATATTTTGCAGTGTTTAGGGCACTGGCCCATATTTCCGCTCCATATAGAAGTTGTGATTCCACCACAGCCATCAACAGCTTTCTTTTGCACTGCTTTGGACCTCCAACATTTGCCATAAGTCTGCTCAATGACACTGTTGTTGCTGCCGCTTTGTCTGAGGACTTCTTGATTTGAGGCCAGAAAGTGAGTTTCGAATCAAACTCCACTCCTAAATACCTTGCGGACACCTTGGTTTCTGTAATTTCGCTTCCCACTCGCATTTCAGTAATGGTGCAGATTCTCTTCCTTGTAAGCATCACTATTTCTGTCTTAGAAAGGGCGAGGTGCAGGCCGTGATTCTCCATCCACGCATTTACTCTCCTCATCACTTGGTTAAGCTGGAGTTGAGCAAGTTCAGGATTTCGGGCCTCTATCACTGCAGCAATATCGTCTGCGTATCCTACCAAGACCAAGGTTTTTTCCGGCATATCTGTTCTCAGAAGGCTGTCGTAGAGAACATTCCAGAAGTTTAAAAGATTAATACCATTAAATATAAAAGTGATATCTCATCAAAATTCAAAGATTTTTAAAAAAGTTGGCAGTCTTATTTTAAGGCTAATATTAGAGTATTTTTCATTTTTTTAAGTCTACTTCTTTAGTTTTATTCTTTACATTGACTTACAAAATTCTCAAGGGATCGGAAGTAAGTGGAATATTCCGGTGTATGAGAGAAAGCGTGGGAGAAGAAGTTTTGGCAGGATCATGTTTACCTGAACTTGAATCGATTTGTCTTCACGTTCTTTAGAGAAGGGTTGTCCAAAATCCATCAAGAGGGCTGGAGTGAATTCTACGGAAAACTTTATTTCGGCCCGTCAATATTCCCAAAATTTTGCATATCGTTTTATTAGTGGATATCAAGAAGTTAAAGCCGTTTACTCTGTATACAGAATAGCTCGTTAATCCGCTTTGGATGCATAGTTGTAACGACACCTCTGTGCAGGTTTTCAGGCACGTTCGCGTGTTGCCGGAAATAACCTGTCTATAAACTGATAAGTGGCAATACGTAATGCTTACTCGAAAGAGAAGGATATATAAAGAGAGAAATAAATCTGTTCCTGTCTCAATGGCAAACTCAATACAAGCAGTTGGAAAGATGTGTTTGAATTGAAATGAAATAAAAAAAACAGAAAAAATTGAGTCAAAAACAAAAGTGTGCTGTAAATTATACATAGATGAACATCTAATATCTTTTGTTATCACTATGAGGATGGCGAATCTGGTGGATGAGAAAGCTAACTCGTTCCTAAATCATAGGGAGGAAGAAAGATTTGTTGTTATAGTCAAGTAATTGAATAAATACTTAAGAATATAGGAGCAAGGAAAAGGAGCCCGAGCAGTTTTAATATAAATACAGAAAACGGAAACTCCAGTTATATGAGTATGACTAAGAGTATTTGCGGAAGTGACGTGATTATTTAATTTTTGGAAAGGAAATATTACTTTTAGGTAATATTTAAAATAGTTACATGTTTGATTAGATGAGGCACCAATGGAAAATTAATTTAATAATTTACTTTTTACTGAAAAAACATACCTATTTTAAAAATTGGGATGAAAGATAAACGATAAATGAATGTAGTATAAACATTTTAGAATCAAATTATGATATGTTAAAAGTAAAAAAGACAATATCTCAATAACCACTCATCGAATCAAAAGAAAAAAATCGAATAATTCGTAGGTATTTTTAAATGTAAAAGATTAAACGACAGTATAAATATCTTTGACTTATTCATACAGAAACATGGAACGTAACATTTTCGTCTTAATTCGTTGATAATATGTATTTATCATGCGGTTAATTTAAATTTGAATATATCTCCAGAAACATGTGCCAGCAATCTAAGTAAAAATATGTTTCTTTTCCCTGAATCTGTCCCCAGAGTTTTTGCTCGTATTTCTTCTTTTACTTGAGCCAACTAGGCCTCGCGAAAGTTTCGTCATCTTCTTCTCTTCCTTAAAAATCTTCCATACGTTAACAGCTCTTCTTTCGCTTCCCCCATTCTTTTTTTGCAATCCGTATCTCTCACATCCCGAGCCTCTAAATTCTTGATACCGTTTTACACCCGTCGTCTTTGCACCCAGCTGTAGAGAGAGCGTCTAACCTAATACATCTGGAGAATTCTCCTATTTTTTTCACCTTGGAAATTCCTCCTCCCTTCCCTCAACTTTCATTCTTCTCTCTCTCTCTCTCTCTCTTCTTCTTCTTTATTCCACTCTGTCTTCCTTCGCGTTAAGAGATGAAATCCTTTGAGTGGAAAGAAAGGAGCGAAGTGAGGATAGTGAGGGTAGTAAAGCGGCAAATCCCTTCGCTATACCTTCACAACGGCGTGCGGTGATGCTTCTGATGCTCTCAATTCTGATGCGGGAGTGTTGTACCCTTCCAATTTCGTCCTCACTCCTTCCCCATCTTCCGCCTTAAAACATCAACATCTTCGCGCCGGTCCATTTTCTTTCTGTTTCTCTTCAGGACTCTTTTTCATTTCATAGGTTAACCCGTTTCCTTTTCTTCGAGTTCGTTCAACGCGAATAGATTCCGCTATTTTTATCATCTGTTGACTTCTTTTTCCGTCTGAAAGGTTTCCCTTTTCTTTCGATTTTTTTTCTACAATTTTTCTTCTTTTTCTCTCGATGCCGTCACTGTTTCCAGAAGCTGAATTTATTTCATCCTAAAAACGAAATTGATTGCTTCAAGCGCTTCAAACATCTGTAAATACCCTGCAAGCCGCCTTTCGGCGTGTGGCAGGTGGGGGATACCCTCTATCACTGCAATTAACCATTCATTTATTTGAAAAAAAAAACAGAATTTAATCTAATTTAGGTATAAGACATAAAAAATAATGAAAATGAGATTGAAGAAAGCGGTATTATCCATGTATTTTCTATTCAATATATGATCGATTATAATGGTTCATGAGTCGAAGCAGATATATGTATTTTTCAACCAGGAACTGATATTAAGCCCTTCAACAGCCACCAATACTATGTCCATTTACCATCACATATTTAAACCAAATCATTAATATGGTATTCAAATCGGTGGCATGCGCATCAATCGCTTCAATTAATAGATCATAAAAATCTGTTCATGATAATAATGAGGTTAAACAAACGAAATATCTAGGAAGTTTTTTATTTTGCTAAAGTTTAGCAATTTTATTCTAACTAGCATGTAACAATTTTATTTAGCTAAAAAGAGGATATTTTTTCTATGAATATTGCGGGGAAAAGTGTCATGAAAATTTCTTGGAATGAAGAGAAATACCGAAGAACGTTAAAAAGTCACGCAGCTGACATATGCGGAATCACCAACCATAGGCATTTTTATTATTTTTAATTTATACGAATGAATGTATATGCAGGGGTATGAGACAAAATATTTTCTTAAATAATGTTTGTATTAAAAACCACAATTTAATGATTTCCTTGCTTAAGAATTGGCTATCATCTATTATCAGTTGACTACATCTATGAATTATCGGTTTATTCGCAATAAACTGAATATATTTATTTTAATGCTTTAAATATCAGTAAATATAGATGCGTATAACATAGGGCATCTGCCTGATAAAAGTTCCTTCCGGCCTTGAAGGGTTAGTNAAAAAATACGATACCATGAATAAACAGGAGTTAATAAACTAGGCATTAAATATGTAAAGGGCGCCTGCATGATTCCCAGCCCGGAGCTTCCATACACCTGGGGCGGACCTTGAATGAGAGGAGGCGTAAAACCCATCGCGTCTTCTTCAAGAGATTTTCTTCGACTCTGTTCAAATAAATTGAGTAAGAGAATTGCAATGAGATTCTGTTTCAGGCTCGAGAGTTTTTATATTTCAATTAATAACGTAGAATAACATAGCATGGTTTTTGAGTAGACAGTAGGTTTTTGTCTTTTTTCCTTTGCAGTGGCTAAGGATTATCGGAAGGAACGGTAGATATACAAAAATAATCCGTAGCACATAGCGGCAACTTTCATTTTCAAATGCCTGAGAAGTCATTTAGTATAGTCTACGGAACAAATATTGAATCGTCATTAATTTGTACGTGCAAGTAGTTTTCCTTTTTTTAACGGTTTTTAGGGCCTCATTCTCCCTTCTCTTTCATAGTTGTATAAAAATTATTTTCAGGACGACTTCTCGCATAAATCTCCATATTTTTGTCCTCTACTCGGCGGTATTCTTGCAGCCGCCAGTATCTTTATCCTTGCCTTACATACGCTACATTCTTCCAAATTATGTATTCGGTAGGAGAACGTGTTTCAGTTACAGCCATTTTTCTTGGCACCTGCGGTCAAATGTAAGATGATGGCCGATACATGAACAATGAAATCCATTTCTATGCATTTTCATTTGAACAACTGCCGTATATACTCCTGATATTTATATTTTTCTTTTACTTCTGTACCTATCTGACTCTACCTGTAATTAATACCTAATAACTAATCACCTTAAGAAACATATTCAGTAGTTAAGTAGTTCGTATTCATTATTTCTCTATTTGTCGATAGTTCGTCTTATATTATGATTCTGTCCCAAGGAAGAATGGACTTGAAAAAAGTCTGACGGGACCGGGTCAGTCAGTCAAGTCAGACTTTTTTCAAGTCCATTCTTCCTTGGGATTTTTCCTGGGTGCGCACCATCTTGCGCAAAGTCACCCTTACCCGTTTTCCTTTGTTTCCATTATGATTCTGTTCAAGTCTGTTACTATTCTTTCATTATTCGAGATTTAATTTTCTCATAAACTCCTCTTCGTAAATATTTGATGTTTGCGATGTTTAGCCAATGAAATGGAGCTGAGTTCAAAATTACGGTGAATTCTCTTAAAAATAGAGATTTTCCAAGCTTTCCATACGCTTATCATAACGGTCATAAGTTAAATTGATTGTTGTAGCTATTGGAACAGTAAAAACGTTTTCGAACTTCTCCAATCCGTTTTTCTAAAACGTATGAAATTCCTGAAAGCAACATTGCTGTTCTGTGAAGAAATTTTTAAATTTCACCATAATCCTGGGAAAACTTTGTGCATTGAGCCGAATTGAAAATTCTCTCCACTACACGCCTGCCAATTTCTAATACTTGAATACCCTCACAAAGGCTATTTACTTTATTTGAAAATTTCTCAATTTGGGGCAGCTCTTGGTTAGTCATCCTTGTTAATAAAAACATGCAAAAAATACGGTCTTGTGGAAAGGGGTTGGGAAACTTAGATGTTGAACTACACTGTAAGCAAACGCATTGCGGCTGATCCATAGGCCAATGCGTAATCCTATATGTTCCTATTGACTGGATATAGTGCAGCGCTCACTTTGATCGGCCCGGATTGCGATTCTCTCTCTCACACTATTCCCCGGATATTGGGTTTATAGAGCTCCCATAATCCCTGTCTTACCTCGTTTAGCTCTACAAGACTTGATTGGATCAAGATGATAATACATGCGACCAATTTTTCGTTTTCTAGTCATTAAAACTATTGATTTTATAGAGAAATTTTCATTTCTGAAATATATTAATGGTTGAAAATTGTATGTTCTTCTTGATTCAGAAAAAAATGGAATGCTCTTCCTTCTTACGTTACGTATAAGTCTTAAAGTCAGAGGACTTACGAATGTTTATATGAAAGGAAAAATAATAGAGATACCAATAATATCGTCTTTATTTATTATTTATTCATCGTCTTTATTTGCCCATTGTCAACAATGACCATTCTCAATGTACACCAATTTATGAACACACAAGAGCAGCCATGTCCTGATGACTCGAACCCGCGACCTCGTGTTATAAGGTAACTACTAACCACTACGCCACCGTGGATGGTACATAGATACTCGTAACCCGATCAGTCCCAAAAGGGGCCTCAGTGCTATAGTGACCACTGTTCATCAAGGACTGAAAAGACAGAAGGGCAAATGAAATAGTATACTATCTCAAGAACGACCTTCTTTCTCACCATAAGATAATATTATTTGGTTATAGAAGAACAATAAAGTATCTATAAACTAGTTGCGAGATATTGAGCATCGTTTGACGTTTTAATTTCAATGATTGAAGCTTTTATTATTTTATCATTTATGGTTATAATTTTATGAATTATAATGTTAAAAATTCGCATAAATTAATAATATTGTATTAATTACATATATTTATATGAATATATAAATTATTAATACATATTACTTATGGAATTAATAATGATGTGGTAGCTCGAAATATATCTAGAAAACTCTGCTGCTAGAAATAGAGTTTGGATTGAGTTTGCGATAACATTATTTCGTACGAAGCTTGTTCATTGAATAAGAATCTCAGATGAAATTCGATTCAAAGAGGAAAACCTAGGGTGAATTACGAGTGACAGGTGATGCGTTAAATTTAGGAATTATCGAGGAAAATAAGTGACTTTCCGTTAATTGGAAGGTTTGAAGAGCTTCAAGTTACCAAAAATACTACTGACAATTTTGTTGATGAAATGTAAGACTTGGGGAAATGTAGCGTGCGTTATATTTTTTGCAGTCATTTCATGCAACTTCTGAGCATTTTCATTATTGTCAAACTAACAGATAATATAGGTGAAAGCTTCAACCGAGGTTATGTTAGACAAAAAAACAATATAGCTAATTATTTATCTTACGTTTATATAACTTTGATTCAACTTCAGTTGCTGTAAGAGGCATCATTTTCAAAGGAATCTGGTATCACCTACGAAAAATCCTTCTATTTCTTTTGTTTCGGATGAAAAAACTTATTTTTCAACTGCACGGATTTATTTCTCAAAGGAATTGAGAATTCAGGATTGTGGTAAACGGTGGTGGAAAGATTCAAGTTGGAGCCTTTAAATAAGCCGTTACATTTCGTTTCCTAATTTTCTCTTATCGGTAGCTAAGTGTTTCATTCATTTAAGACCGAGTTTTCTTTTCTTTGTCCTTTTTGTAATAATTCATTCGTCTCTTTCAGATTTCCTTATTTGTCGTTCCTTTCCTTTGTGGCATTTATATCTTTAAAAACCCGCTTCCTGTTTCCCTCTCAATGAAGGAATTGCATCTATCTTCAATTTCATTCCCTCAATATCCTCAAGGACAGATTTTGGATTGCTTGCAAAACAAAAGTAACTAGATCATTTGCTGTTAAGGAATGGGGCTGAGTTAGAATTGCTCTTATCACATGTTAATTATGTTTGAGAAGGCTGTCTGGTTCGTCCTTTTTACTTATCATGTGGGCTAAAGTAACCATAAGGGGTTACATCCACCTAGAGGCCAGAAAAATTAGCTAAAAATTCGGAATTTCTTTTTCACAAATGATCAGTGATAATCAGACGAAATACATAACTCTTATAGATACATGGTATATGGCCTTAACAATTTTTTTTTCAAAAAATATCAAGGAACAAATACAAAATGACCGCTGATAGATGATAATCTTTTTGACAGCGTTTGGGCAATAAACTGAATATATTTATTTTAATGCTTTAAATATCAGTAAATATAGATGCGTATAACATAGGGAATCTGCCTGATAAAAGTTCCTTCCGGCCTTGAAGGGTTAGTAACAGAAACATAATTTTCCCTCTGATCCCTTCTCTTCATTTTATATTTCTTTCTTAACATTTACTTTCATCATAATCCCCTCTGGGATTTTTATATAACGGTATGTGTGTTTTTGGAGGCTCGACGAATGACTGCCTGTTATCTTTCGATATTTTCCTCAAACCTTACCTTTCATTTCGGACGAGGTTTATTAATCTCATTTCTTTGTGGTTCTCTTCTCCACCTATTCTTTCGTGAAATTTACATTTTTATCATCATTATATCTTCCGTAGAATGCGAGAAAAAATTCGGTTCAACTTTGACCCGGTGTATAAAATTAGAATCTATATCCCATTTACCCTCATATTTGTACCTATGTCGTTTAAGTGTCAACTACGTATAATAAATTGGATCAACTGCATTCATCATTAGTGTTATCAACTACATTTATCATTAACGCACCAATACATCAACTCTTTGATACGTTTACCCTTATTTTAGTTAAAATACCGGTAACTTAGGAAGAATATACAGACTTCATAGGAACTTTGTACCTTTCCGTATTCTCTATAGCGAAGAAAACATCCTGCAAATGATGTGGAGGCTTTTTTCAGTCGTTGTTGTCACCTCTACTGGACCCAGGATTGAAGACAGTAAAAAATTTAAGCGCTTGTAAACTCTTTGAGTGAACGTTCCCCTCCAGGCTAGCTTACTCGTTTTAAATGCTCTTCTGTACGGCAACCTTAATAGATGGAGATCTTTTGGAGTCGACCACAGGTATTTTCAACGAGATATCCCTCCTCGTAAAACGTCTACATTGAGAATATCATGCCGGACTTTCTCTCGTTTTATTTCTTCACAAGGCTAGGCTCACGGTAAGCCTCTTATATTTCCTTGTATCCTTACCGTCATTAGTGAACTCTCTCTTTCAACAACCCGCGCCCTAGCATTAGCCTTTACCCTGGAGCCATTTTTCTCTTTGCTCCCACACATATTCTTTCTGTCGCAAAGTCGCTTTCCTCGTTCGTCATTTCCAGGAGTTTGCGAACGATGCAGGCGTCTCCTTAGTAAATGAGCATAGAGTGACATGCAACCATAGCATTTCCGCATGACGGGGTAGGTGACTGTTGCTATCCATCATCGATTTTCTCGTTATGTTATTCGTAAATTTATGAGCCTCATCTAAAGAAATTTCATCCTGTAAACGTAAAATTATAATTAGATGATGCAGGAAATCAGAAAAAGTCTTAAATTAGCAATAAAAAATTATATATACGATTACGTTCAACCAAATAGTCTATCTTTGTCGAGGGTGCAATTTTTTTAAGTAATACACTAATCAATCAAACGTTTTCTTTAGTTTAATACCATAGAAAATTTTTGGTTGATAAACGTGAGTGTTTGGAAAGATTTATCTTTCAATCTTCTTATCTCATTCTCTATCTTCTTGTACCCTCCAAAACCAATGCTCCTCGGGCGAGCTAGGAGTTCTTAAATCTGAACTTAAAAGTAAAAACTTTTCTTAAATAAGCTTCTGAATTCGTTTAAAATAAAAATAATCGTGAACTAATTGATCGCAACCTATAATAATTGCCTGTTATTTGTATGAATTTCTTGTACATTATATAAAATTTTTCGAAGGTTTTGATATTTTAGCATAATAATTAAAGTAATATTATAGCATTATCTTAATAAATATATATTTTACGGTGATTTATTTTTAGTAAAAAATACGATACCATGAATAAACAGGAGTTAATAAACTAGGCATTAAATATGTAAAGGGCGCCTGCATGATTCCCAGCCCGGAGCTTCCATACACCTGGGGCGGACCTTGAATGAGAGGAGGCGTAAAACCCATCGCGTCTTCTTCAAGAGATTTTCTTCGACTCTGTTCAAATAAATTGAGTAAGAGAATTGCAATGAGATTCTGTTTCAGGCTCGAGAGTTTTTATATTTCAATTAATAACGTAGAATAACATAGCATGGTTTTTGAGTAGACAGTAGGTTTTTGTCTTTTTTCCTTTGCAGTGGCTAAGGATTATCGGAAGGAACGGTAGATATACAAAAATAATCCGTAGCACATAGCGGCAACTTTCATTTTCAAATGCCTGAGAAGTCATTTAGTATAGTCTACGGAACAAATATTGAATCGTCATTAATTTGTACGTGCAAGTAGTTTTCCTTTTTTTAACGGTTTTTAGGGCCTCATTCTCCCTTCTCTTTCATAGTTGTATAAAAATTATTTTCAGGACGACTTCTCGCATAAATCTCCATATTTTTGTCCTCTACTCGGCGGTATTCTTGCAGCCGCCAGTATCTTTATCCTTGCCTTACATACGCTACATTCTTCCAAATTATGTATTCGGTAGGAGAACGTGTTTCAGTTACAGCCATTTTTCTTGGCACCTGCGGTCAAATGTAAGATGATGGCCGATACATGAACAATGAAATCCATTTCTATGCATTTTCATTTGAACAACTGCCGTATATACTCCTGATATTTATATTTTTCTTTTACTTCTGTACCTATCTGACTCTACCTGTAATTAATACCTAATAACTAATCACCTTAAGAAACATATTCAGTAGTTAAGTAGTTCGTATTCATTATTTCTCTATTTGTCGATAGTTCGTCTTATATTATGATTCTGTCCCAAGGAAGAATGGACTTGAAAAAAGTCTGACGGGACCGGGTCAGTCAGTCAAGTCAGACTTTTTTCAAGTCCATTCTTCCTTGGGATTTTTCCTGGGTGCGCACCATCTTGCGCAAAGTCACCCTTACCCGTTTTCCTTTGTTTCCATTATGATTCTGTTCAAGTCTGTTACTATTCTTTCATTATTCGAGATTTAATTTTCTCATAAACTCCTCTTCGTAAATATTTGATGTTTGCGATGTTTAGCCAATGAAATGGAGCTGAGTTCAAAATTACGGTGAATTCTCTTAAAAATAGAGATTTTCCAAGCTTTCCATACGCTTATCATAACGGTCATAAGTTAAATTGATTGTTGTAGCTATTGGAACAGTAAAAACGTTTTCGAACTTCTCCAATCCGTTTTTCTAAAACGTATGAAATTCCTGAAAGCAACATTGCTGTTCTGTGAAGAAATTTTTAAATTTCACCATAATCCTGGGAAAACTTTGTGCATTGAGCCGAATTGAAAATTCTCTCCACTACACGCCTGCCAATTTCTAATACTTGAATACCCTCACAAAGGCTATTTACTTTATTTGAAAATTTCTCAATTTGGGGCAGCTCTTGGTTAGTCATCCTTGTTAATAAAAACATGCAAAAAATACGGTCTTGTGGAAAGGGGTTGGGAAACTTAGATGTTGAACTACACTGTAAGCAAACGCATTGCGGCTGATCCATAGGCCAATGCGTAATCCTATATGTTCCTATTGACTGGATATAGTGCAGCGCTCACTTTGATCGGCCCGGATTGCGATTCTCTCTCTCACACTATTCCCCGGATATTGGGTTTATAGAGCTCCCATAATCCCTGTCTTACCTCGTTTAGCTCTACAAGACTTGATTGGATCAAGATGATAATACATGCGACCAATTTTTCGTTTTCTAGTCATTAAAACTATTGATTTTATAGAGAAATTTTCATTTCTGAAATATATTAATGGTTGAAAATTGTATGTTCTTCTTGATTCAGAAAAAAATGGAATGCTCTTCCTTCTTACGTTACGTATAAGTCTTAAAGTCAGAGGACTTACGAATGTTTATATGAAAGGAAAAATAATAGAGATACCAATAATATCGTCTTTATTTATTATTTATTCATCGTCTTTATTTGCCCATTGTCAACAATGACCATTCTCAATGTACACCAATTTATGAACACACAAGAGCAGCCATGTCCTGATGACTCGAACCCGCGACCTCGTGTTATAAGGTAACTACTAACCACTACGCCACCGTGGATGGTACATAGATACTCGTAACCCGATCAGTCCCAAAAGGGGCCTCAGTGCTATAGTGACCACTGTTCATCAAGGACTGAAAAGACAGAAGGGCAAATGAAATAGTATACTATCTCAAGAACGACCTTCTTTCTCACCATAAGATAATATTATTTGGTTATAGAAGAACAATAAAGTATCTATAAACTAGTTGCGAGATATTGAGCATCGTTTGACGTTTTAATTTCAATGATTGAAGCTTTTATTATTTTATCATTTATGGTTATAATTTTATGAATTATAATGTTAAAAATTCGCATAAATTAATAATATTGTATTAATTACATATATTTATATGAATATATAAATTATTAATACATATTACTTATGGAATTAATAATGATGTGGTAGCTCGAAATATATCTAGAAAACTCTGCTGCTAGAAATAGAGTTTGGATTGAGTTTGCGATAACATTATTTCGTACGAAGCTTGTTCATTGAATAAGAATCTCAGATGAAATTCGATTCAAAGAGGAAAACCTAGGGTGAATTACGAGTGACAGGTGATGCGTTAAATTTAGGAATTATCGAGGAAAATAAGTGACTTTCCGTTAATTGGAAGGTTTGAAGAGCTTCAAGTTACCAAAAATACTACTGACAATTTTGTTGATGAAATGTAAGACTTGGGGAAATGTAGCGTGCGTTATATTTTTTGCAGTCATTTCATGCAACTTCTGAGCATTTTCATTATTGTCAAACTAACAGATAATATAGGTGAAAGCTTCAACCGAGGTTATGTTAGACAAAAAAACAATATAGCTAATTATTTATCTTACGTTTATATAACTTTGATTCAACTTCAGTTGCTGTAAGAGGCATCATTTTCAAAGGAATCTGGTATCACCTACGAAAAATCCTTCTATTTCTTTTGTTTCGGATGAAAAAACTTATTTTTCAACTGCACGGATTTATTTCTCAAAGGAATTGAGAATTCAGGATTGTGGTAAACGGTGGTGGAAAGATTCAAGTTGGAGCCTTTAAATAAGCCGTTACATTTCGTTTCCTAATTTTCTCTTATCGGTAGCTAAGTGTTTCATTCATTTAAGACCGAGTTTTCTTTTCTTTGTCCTTTTTGTAATAATTCATTCGTCTCTTTCAGATTTCCTTATTTGTCGTTCCTTTCCTTTGTGGCATTTATATCTTTAAAAACCCGCTTCCTGTTTCCCTCTCAATGAAGGAATTGCATCTATCTTCAATTTCATTCCCTCAATATCCTCAAGGACAGATTTTGGATTGCTTGCAAAACAAAAGTAACTAGATCATTTGCTGTTAAGGAATGGGGCTGAGTTAGAATTGCTCTTATCACATGTTAATTATGTTTGAGAAGGCTGTCTGGTTCGTCCTTTTTACTTATCATGTGGGCTAAAGTAACCATAAGGGGTTACATCCACCTAGAGGCCAGAAAAATTAGCTAAAAATTCGGAATTTCTTTTTCACAAATGATCAGTGATAATCAGACGAAATACATAACTCTTATAGATACATGGTATATGGCCTTAACAATTTTTTTTTCAAAAAATATCAAGGAACAAATACAAAATGACCGCTGATAGATGATAATCTTTTTGACAGCGTTTGGCGGTGGACATTCTCCTGCTTAAACTATTTATCTGAAATAAAAACATGAAATGGATTTTTATTTTTAACTACAAATATAAGTCTTTGACGATCGCGGATTTTTTAAATCGATATTTTTTACAATGTGGTAACAAACTAAATTTCGAGTATGAAAAATGCATGAACATTTTCGAAATTCTTACGCTTTTACTAAAAAATGAAGATAAATTTTTAAAATGTAAGATCGTCAACGACCTTTCATCTTTACTCCACTAATTTTGTGAAAATTTCATGAATATTCATCGAATCATTTTTGAGATATGATGTCCATCGGTTTGGAAAACAGTGTTTCGAGAAAAACGCATTTAAAGTTTCCAGTATGATTATACTATTGATGAGAAAACAAATTTTACTTTACCTCTAGTCGTCTATTCCAGCTCACTATCAGTTACTCTCTGCGGCAACTGTAGCTTCAAAAGAAGTTGACTGCCTTGCTCTGCGAGCGATTCTCTCTTCCCGTGTCGCCTGCTGCGCCCCTTCAGCCTTCAGTTTCAACTTTCCGTCAAGTCTATGCGCGCTTGATCTTGGTTCTTGCAATATACAGCGCAATTTCGGCCGGCATCGATATTTAACTGCTCCATAATCGTCATCAATGTTTTATCACCTTCGTTGAATGTGCATGCTCCAATATTTTCTGCTATTTTAACTATAACTGCAACACTGTGATAGACTTTCGGAGCAATCCGCCAAATAACATCCACCGACGCATTTCTGCAATATTTGTTTTAATGTCAAACTTTCATAAATTGGACGAATTGCATCAATTGCGTCGCTGTGAAGCAGTGGTCTATGCTTATAATTATTTAGACTTTCCGTGGTCTTCGCTTGCTGCCACGAGCACTACGATTCCTGTCCTGGAGGGCACATGATTAGGCTCTTCATTCGTAGAAGATTTGTGAAAAATGGTGGCCCGTATGCGTCCTTAATTTTTTCCACGGAATCACTGTTTCTTCTGATGGCGAGGCGGTAATAAGCTGTTAATACGTTTATTAATTTTAAGGTCAGTTTGCATCTCCTACTGAGACCCTTGATTTTTCCCTTACATGCACGAAGCCTGGTGCTCATAGGTTTTTGAACGTGCTGAACTCACTCTTTCTTGCTGGTTTCAACGGAAGGACCATACGAAGAAGCATCCACTAATCCCTTGTATGTTTTGAAATCACCGTTGCCAATATAATTTAAATATTTTACTCCGTAACTTGGTACAGTGTTCAAAAATTTCTCGGATAACGTCTACTTCCATCTTTCCCGCTGATCCATGGTGATTTGTTGAACGGTTGTCCTTGTGCGTATCAAACCATTCGAGATATTCTTCTGAATCTTTTTTATCCGTCCAAAGTTTGCTTACTAGGTACGCTTTACAATAGCTGCACTATGTCCAATACTTTATAATACCGCTAAAGTTACCAATGACGGTCGACACACCCTGCAAATAATTGAATCTTCGTTTCCTCCATGTCCCGTCTCCTGAAACAGTCGGTCCTTTTGTTTGTCCCTCTAAATCTTTCCATGAATTGGCCTCCATCGTCTTTTCTTTTTCTTCCTCCACACTTCAACGAAGAATATTTCTCAAACACCATCAGGACTTTCTAGGCTATTCACAATCAGATCATAGGTGGTCTGGAAAATGGGTCCGTGTAAATTCATTACTCCGCAGAATCTAGTTATTCCCACTTATCCAATCCCCAGAAGACGCATTGCAAAGATAAATCTTTGATTTACTTCGTAAGTGCTCCCCATGTATGGTCAAGATGAGATGATAGCCGGCTGGCATGCATTGCAATTCATTGAAACCCATACCTCGCTCACTTTCTCTACTGTTGTGAAAAATCTGAGTATGATATTCATCAATTTTTATTGGCAAATATCTGAAAGCACAGAAAATTATTCTCGATTTTTTCTCCCCATGTCTAACTATTATTTACTATCTAAAGCTTATATTTAGGATGACTTTTATTTCTAGAAACCACCGTTTTCCGAGCTCTTACCTTACATTATCTTTTAAAATCTTGGAAAGCATTGTCGGATTTTTCTCTAAATTTGGAACAACTCACAAAATTGACTGTGTAATGTTTTAAAGTTCTTCATGAAATCTGAAACTTTCTCTCCTTTTGGTAGACTTACTTCACGTCATTCCCACACTAGAATAATTTATCGGCACATCATGATCCTCCAATCCTTCTAACTTTTTTGAGGATGCACTTGTTTTCTCTGCTTCTTTCTTTTCTCTTTCTAAAGGATTCGGTGGTCGTCTCCTTTTCTTGGATCTATCCCGTCGAAGAGAAGTAGATGCTCTTGTATCTCGGGGAATTTTCCCTTTCGATGCCATTGCCACCACTTCACGTACGCTTCAAAGTAAAAAGAGAAGGAAATACTCAAACTCTTCTAGAACGTCCACCATCAATCAAAACCACTCTCAGAATGAAGTTTTACAGTTCTAAGCAGCATAATACAGTGCAAGCAAAGGTTTCGCGACAATTGAGCGCGCGCGACAATGGAGCACGTGAAAATGTAGCGCGTGGCAACTGAGCGCCTGCGACAATCGAGTGCGTGACAATTGAGCTGCAACAATTATTCAATTATCGCTGCGCTGCGACAACTACTCAATTGTACAGACACGAGAAAGGATACATCTGCCCCTCAGAAAATCATAGATATTAAAGATAGAAGGGAAAGCGATAATCCGAAACACCAATACGGTACTTACGTCACAGGGTGCAGCGGCACGCTACTAGACGGAGGAAATATGCTCGGACTTCCTTTACTCAGAGCTCTATAACTTCATCAGTTTTTTATATCAAGATATTGATGTGAAATTTTCAGGGTATAATCTTTACACTTAGAACATTTAAAAACGATTAGAAAAATATGCAAAAAAATTCAATTTCTAGGTGGATGTAACCCCCTAAAGGTTGTCGTTAGTGATGTTACGGTGTACCATAGCATTTTCGGTTTTCAGTCCCTTTAAACAATGAGTGTATCTTTAAAGAAATTTCTAAAAACCTAAAATATGCTAATTAATATCTCTATATCGAACTTTTTAAATGTGCATTAGATTTTATCTAAATATTTACTTCATGATAATGCAGGGCATGAAAAAAGATGAAGATGATTACATAGATTAAAAAAGAAAATAAACATTTTTCATCTTTATTAAATAATAAAATCATACCATATACATAATGATACGTCGTTATTTTCCCCTCCCATTCAATTAGCTCATATTGAATGCAAATCTTTGGCATTTTCCTCAAATATTGAACTGCTTGAAAGGAATGTATAATCCTCAGTATTAAATTGTTCCGCAGAGCAAATTTTATCTTACAGCTTAGTCGCCCGTTCTTTACCAGTATTTAAATTCTTTATCCATTCTATACTCTACATCCGGCAGGATAGCATATTCTCATTTTCAACCTCCACAGATATTTACTTTAGAGCTCCCATTTTTTACACATGCCTTTAGGGAGAAGATCCTCATTTTTCTCTTTGTTCCGAAACCACATCACTTCTGTGAATTTCATCGCTCTATTTTCACGTTTCCTTTTATCCTTCTAACATCGCTTTTTCCCCATTCTTCTCCACCTCCATTAAAATTTTCTCACCGTGTTATCTCTCCTCTTTTCATGTTCGTATCTCTTTCACTCTTTCTGTTCCAGACATTTTTAGTCATGGAATATTTCAAATTTCTCCGCCTCACATTCCTTTCTTTCTGTTTAAACTCTCCTATCACAGCTTATGGGGTTTTACCGGAAAATTTCCCTCATTTTTGGGAGATAAAATAGGGATCTCTTTGTCGTGTGCAACGAACTATTATTTTCTTCTACATGGTTATTTGTATTTGTTTATGTTTGTACCCTTTAAGCCGCCTTTCGGCGTGTGGCAAGGGGTGCATGCACCATGATTTTATTTCCTTAACCGATTATTTTCGCGTATCGTTCGCGGAAAAAATGAGTTCTTTAATCTATTCGTTATGGCATCTATTTCTCTGATCTTTCTCGCATTATCTGAACGGTCTATGTAGCATGGTGAACGCATTATATCCGCTACATCATCTCTAAACTGCTTTCTCTGAATTTATCCAGTAAATTGATCCTCTGTTGAACTCTTCTAACTTCCAATGATTCCCATTTTGCGTCCTGTAGCATCTGAGTGACGCTCACTGATTTATCGTAGCAATTCTTTACAAAACGTATCGCCTTTCGCTGCACCTTTTCTAATTCTTTAATACAACACTTATCGGCAGGGTCCCATCCACTACACGCATACTCAAGATGAGGTCTGACTAACGCAAGATGACATCGCTCGCGAACTTTTTCATCGCTCCGACCGACTATTCTCTTTACGAAGCCGAGTTTTTTTAAGTGCTTTTCCGCATATATTATGGATATGAGTACTCCATGTTAAGTTATTCGTGAGAGTTACTCTAAGATATTTCACTGACTCTACTGTTAATAAGTTTATCACACGGTGACTATACGGATAATCTTTAATAATAGATTTTCTTTCGAAGAAGTTAACTACTGAACATTTGTCTACATTTAGCTCTAATTGCCAATCATCGCACCATTTCATAATGTTATCTAAATCATTCGACAGGGCTAGTCTATCCTCTTTACTCTCTATTTCCCTGTAAATTACCGTATCGTCTGCAAATATCCTAACTTTACTATCAATAAGATTGCTGAGGTCGTTAATGTATACTAAAAATAGTAACGGTCCGATTACACTACCCTGCGGGACGCCCGAGGTCACCTTTACCACGTTAGAACTAATACCGTCCAGCACTACGCGTTGCTCTCTATCGGAGAGAAAGTCCTTTATCCGATTTATTACCTTTGCATTGATTCCTGCAACTTTTAATTTGTACAATAATTTATGATGAGGGGCCTTATCGAATGCCTTCCGAAAATCTAAAAGTACCGCGGTTACTTGCCTTTTATTTTCGGCAGATTTTAGGATATCGTGTACTAATAATGCCAGTTGAGACTCACAAGATCGAGTCTTACGAAAACCGTGTTGATTCCTAACTATGAAATTTGACGTTTCGAGAAAGCCCATATCGAGAGAGATAATTTTTATCTTGCATTTACCGTACTACTACGATTTTAGGATCTCAATTATTGGAAAAATGTCATATCTTAAGTATTAGAATTGTTTTTAAGTGCTTCGACAGCTGAGGTCACCCTTACACCTTGATTTATGTATTCGTAGTACCCGAACCACAATTCATATCACCAGCTCAGATTTTTAATCGTGGTATAAACAAAGTACGAATTTTGGAAGTGTTTAGTAGCATTCAGTTAACCTCATTTAAATTCTTCCTATTTCTGAATTCTGAATGAATCCATCTTGAATCAATTATAAACCAGATTTTTTTTCTTTTGGAGGAGATGAATCATATTTAGTTTATCATTTACGATTTTCACGAAACAATACGGATTAATCAATATGAAATTGTCTTATTTCATGTGTACTTTAGATGTCTTTGAATAACATCGGTTTTTATTCGTCGTCTATCTTTCTAATTGTTCATCACACAGTCAGATAATGACTTCCGTCCGCTCATTACCTAATTCAATTCCGCTCTTTGTATCCTTTTTCCCGAGCAATTACTTCCGAATCGCATTTTTTCTTCCTTTCTGGATCGTATTTTTTTTTCTTCTTTACGTGTATTTTTTCTTTTACCCCGAATACCTTTTTTTATCCATTTTTTATTTAACTAATTACGTTAATTTAGACTCTATCCCTACTGCTACCTCGTTTTTCATCTTTTTGTTTTTTTCCACTACTTAATTCGTTTGTATTTTTCGTTCCATAAAAGAAGGATCTTCAAGCTCAGAGGAAAACATATCGGAAAGAAAGAAGACATTTTCTTGCAATTAAATGGCGCAGGAAGATAATTATCATGAAAACGTTGCATTTACTATGGGGAGGAAATTAACTACCGTATACATTCGTATATAATACAGGGTAAGTCCGGGAGAGATGCTCCACTTACATATAAATCACTGTAGCGTGAATAGTATTTTAGTAGAAAAAGTGAAATTTGTTTAACAACATAAGTACGTGCTTCAGTTTCCATGATAACACATTTATTTTGCAGAAAAAGACACTTTTGCATGCATATTTTAATGAAAAACTAAATGTACTTTTCTGGCCATTTCTTCCGGACTGTCCGGGAGAGATTCTACGGAGGATCGGGAAAGATCAGAAAACATAATAGAACAAAATATATGATTCAAATAANTTGCGTACGTTTTTAATATTATTTCCCGAGTTAAGCAACCTGTTAAGTTGCGTACGTTTTTAATATTATTTCCCGAGTTAAGCAACCTGTTAAGTTGCGTACGTTTTTAATATTATTTCCCGAGTTAAGCAACCTGTTAAGTTGCGTACGTTTTTAATATTATTTCCCGAGTTAAGCAACCTGTTAAGTTGCGTACGTTTTTAATATTATTTCCCGAGTTAAGCAACCTGTTAAGTTGCGTACGTTTTTAATATTATTTCCCGAGTTAAGCAACCTGTTAAGTTGCGTACGTTTTTAATATTATTTCCCGAGTTAAGCAACCTGTTAAGTTGCGTACGTTTTTAATATTATTTCCCGAGTTAAGTAATAAAATTTCCTGAGTTTAATAATAAATCATATCCATCTGTATCTTCGTACATTTAGGGGCTGATGGGAATGAATGGCTAAAGATTGAACGTTAGCATCTTCCTCGATTTGCTTTCTTTGATCGGCGAATTGTCAAGCAGCAGTGAATTTCTAACATCTAATACCTGGTTGAAATGGTAAAGCGATTTCATTTTATTGTTTACAGAATGCAAAGAACTCAAAGATATTTCAATAGAATACAATTCTTTATTTGTTTGTGTTATCTGCATTAACCTGTGCTTAGTTATGGTAGTCATAAGTATATCAGCATATTAAATTATTTTTAGGTTATAAATCGATTTTGGTGATGCTTTTTATAACAAATCAATGAAGTTCAAAACTTTTGTACAACATTAATTGCGAGAATGTGGACTGTAGGTCTGATAGGAACGTTTGCTGTTATTCATGTTGCATTTATGAAAGTAATAGCTTACAGATATTCATTAAAATTACGTTATATTCACGAATGTCAGATGTGTCTGAAGTTTAGAAGCATCCAAAGTTTGGAAGCTATGTAGAGCGGAAAAATGCATGCGATCATTTTTTATATTTACGCATACAATATCTTTAATATTAAGGCATACAATGCTTAGGTTTCGCAGGTTTTTCACGCTCCCCTTCACGTGGGTGTTAAAAAAAATTTGACGTCGAAATTTATCTTGCATAGTCAAGGGAATAGTTAACCCAGAAACGATACGAGGAAAAGTCAAGTGGTGCCTAATGTCAGGGGATGAGCTATGTTAGACTAGCATGTGAAGCAATAACGGCGACGTAAATGGGTTTAATACTCCATGCCACGCCCTTAAGGAGTGTGTTTATCGGTTACACGAATACTCTTTTCTGGTTAATGCAAGCACCTCATGATGGAGTTATATTATCCGCCTAATTTCTCAGTCTGTATTAGCAGATCAACAAGTAAGATTACTCCAAGCAAAAAGCATTAGGTTCTAACTCAATGCTATCCTACTATTTTGAGCGATATTTAGTATTTTCGTACATAACTGTCATAAACGACTACGATATTGCCGAAATACTTTAATTTTAAAGTTTAAACTGAATTTGAATATCGCAATATTTGGCAAGATGTTGTGGAAATTCATCACAGAATAGAACATTGGATTCAGTGAGACCTATGCATCAATTATATTTATTTAATTATTTACTACCAAAAGTCTTTAAGGCCAGGTGGTAGTCATTGTTAGGGAGAAATAAAAATAAAAAATCCTGTCTGGTATTTACCCTGTTCGGAATGGAAACCTGCATAACCCACAGAATAATACAAATGGCTTTGTAATTTCGTATTTCCTAAACGGGAAAGGTAGTTAAAATGACCTCGCTAAAATTCGTGACATTTTCTAAGCTATATGCTGAAAGCTAACGGAATATTCATACCCTTACCTGTACTTGGCGTTATATTGACTCTGTACCAGCTAAGGATATGGGTTAAAAATTGAGCAAAAATGAATATGTTTACTTTTTGCTTATGTGGGATATTTATTTAGCTAAATAAGATACTTCATTATATCCAGATACCTACTTAAAAGAGTTTCTTAGACGATCCTTTGATTAAACGGAGAAAAATTACAACAGGCAAGAACACAGTTGAGAATTCCTATTAGTAATTTATTGAGGATTTCTAATCCCCCTTTCTTTTTTAGTCATTTATTCAATTACCACACTGGTGTATGCTCCCGATTCGTTGTCGATAGAGGTTTTACGGAGTGCCTCGTAAGTTTAGCTCTTGGAAGAAGGAATGTATTTGCTTTTACTCTTTACCAAAAGCTGCGGGAGGGGAGGTATGAGAGATTTTAGATTTGCGTAGATTTTAGGGTTTGCGCAGTGGAGTTCCGTTGGTTGATTGAAGGAGAAAGTTCAGACTACGCATTCAGCTGATCAGGGGTTTAATGGCCGAGAGGAGGGAAGCTTCGAATGTCGAGGGTCTGTGGGTTGCTAAAAAGCGGTACTAAGGGAAGGGGGAAACAAATTCAGGGTTTTTAGGGCAAATGCTGGCACAAAGCGCGGTCTTTGTGAGCGCGTCAATTGCCTGAATGCAGAGAATTTGCTCTCGGAATAACGCCCTCACTGTATTGTAACTGAGCTTATTGTGTATCATGAAAGCGAAATGTTTGCTTGCAAAAGATTGTTTTTCTAGTACAGATCATTGTGTCAGATATTTCCAATAGAACCATCAACAATTTGTTTTTAAGGAATTCCTTACGATATAAGTTATACTTTTGGTAACTTTTATTCCGCTACACACCTGTCAGATTGGGTATCTCTTCTGTCTTCGAAATTTGGTTGATTATTTTAATTTTCGTGAGTAAAATTCAATGGTTAAAAGAGTTATTTTTAACGTAAACGACCAATCTTAATACTAATTTCATGGTATAGCTTGAATAATGTAGATTTATAGGCATAGTTTTAATATAGTTAATAGATTATATTCTAGGTAGGCTCAAGATCAGATGGCGAATGTCGGCGTAAAGGATCTCAGTGATGTGAACAGTATGTATGTTATGAACAATTAACACTTGTAAATTGCATGAACAAACGTACGGCAATTTATGCAATTTTCTTGATCAGGTCGATTTTGCCAATGTGATTTCAAAGTTATGAAGCGACAAAATGTGCCTTTCGTTGAGTATATCTACATTAAAATTATGTGTACATCGAGACTGATTTCCTCGAGTCAACATGGTATGTTTTCAAAAGTTGAAGTCATTACACTTCCTGATAAACAGCTAAATATAATTAATAGACCATAAAATCGTTTTTTCAAATTTTGTTTACACGTCTGTGACAACCAGTCATTGTTTATAGCAACGCAAATGTTCACGGATAATTCCGTGATAAAAAAGTGTTTTAGTGTATTACTGGATATTGATTGTTTGAACTACTTAACCTGGTAAGTTGCGTACGTTTTTAATATTATTTCCCGAGTTAAGCAACCTGTTAAGTTGCGTACGTTTTTAATATTATTTCCCGAGTTAAGCAACCTGTTAAGTTGCGTACGTTTTTAACATTATTTCCCGAGTTAAGTAATAAAATTTCCTGAGTTTAATAATAAATCATATCCATCTGTATCTTCGTACATTTAGGGGCTGATGGGAATGAATGGCTAAAGATTGAACGTTAGCATCTTCCTCGATTTGCTTTCTTTGATCGGCGAATTGTCAAGCAGCAGTGAATTTCTAACATCTAATACCTGGTTGAAATGGTAAAGCGATTTCGTTTTATTGTTTGCAGAATGCAAAGAACTCAAAGATATTTCAATAGAATACAATTCTTTATTTGTTTGTGTTATCTGCATTAACCTGTGCTTAGTTATGGTAGTCATAAGTATATCAGCATATTAAATTATTTTTAGGTTATAAATCGATTTTGGTGATGCTTTTTATAACAAATCCATGAAGTTCAAAACTTTTGTACAACATTAATTGCGAGAATGTGGACTGTAGGTCTGATAGGAACGTTTGCTGTTATTCATGTTGCATTTATGAAAGTAATAGCTTACAGATATTCATTAAAATTACGTTATATTCACGAATGTCAGATGTGTCTGAAGTTTAGAAGCATCCAAAGTTTGGAAGCTATGTAGAGCGGAAAAATGCATGCGATAATTTTTTATATTTACGCATACAATATCTTTAATATTAAGGCATACAATGCTTTGCAGTATTCCTAATTAGACGTAATGAAATACTGAATATCATATAAATTTCGTAGATTCTTGCTGTAACATTACCCTATGGAGGTACAATGCGATTGACAAATTTTCAAACTACCAAAAACTCATAAATTTGAGAATTCAATTTTATATTATGAAGTGTCACAGATGCCACATGTGGAAGGAAACAAATGAAAAGATTTGAAAGTCGAAAGGTGGAAATATGTAGTGGGACATTCTAGAGTAAAATCATGTTCAGGTTTGAATCGTGTCTATGCCACACAGCCCTCGAATTCAGAGTGCCTATACTCACATATGTTATTGCACGAAGTTCAATGTCCTAATTCATTACCATTTTTAAAAACGGTCAATGGGTTTACCTGTAAAGATCACCAAGTGCAATAAGACATATGTTTGCAATTCTATATACAACATATTCTACGTCGAATCCACTTCCATATAAAATGACTATGAGTGAGGACATTATACATCAGCTTCAAAAGCATCAAAGATGACGAGCTATCAAACCAAATGACAACACTGATTTCTGTCCAGATGTTTACAACAGAACATTGTTTCTTTAAAGATATACCTTTGTGTGAAAGAATAGGTATCGAGCAATGTGGCTTGCCAAACAAATAGAGATTTCAGCGACAATAACATAGTCACTATTAGTGAACTATTTAGTGAAGCAAACTACAAGAAATTAAATAAATAAAATACAATTTACAAAATGAGCCACATCTGAATCTTGCCCAAAGGAAAGCATAGGATGAAATTCTACATTAAAGCAAGGAGTTGCTTCCATTCTGCTCTTCTCTCTTCTGTTCAAATTAGAATGATTAGCTTCAATTTCAACTATCATTTTTTGATATTTATCGGTAAATCACTAGGGCAGTCGATGACTGTAGGTAGTATTAATATCGAGACTCCGTGCTATTTACATGGACAATAACATTTTGCATATGTACGAAAGGAAAAATATTAATTTATCCTTGCTCCAAAGGGAAAAACGAAGAATACCTTCTACTTTAAGGTACATGCTTAAGAAAACACTGATATTAGTACCGGGTTATGTACTTGAATATTAGGGGATGTAAATAATTTTGTTTATCGTTTCTATTTTTATAGGAAAATACCTCAGTACTATGTATAATCTTAGTTTTATCTTCTAATACATTTTCAAAATTATTGAACGAATGTAGTATTGATTGAAGAAGTAGGCCATTTAACACATTGAATACTGAGTTGAAGTAGTATTTTATATATGAATTTATTTGGTTTAATGGTTTGGATAGTAGGATTAGCTGGTATTTGCCGCTTACCTACACATGTGAATCTGTTTTTGCAACCAAAGGTGGTACGCAGTTATTTATCACTCTACATTCTCCCGTCGAGAATTAACGGGTAATTCAGCTAGTAAGGTTATAAACATGAAACGCTATTTCATATGCAAGATAATTATCAATTAAGGACGTGTAGAATATTTTACATGCTGTAACTACCAGGATTTCAATCCATATGGTTGTTAATCTGATAACCTTTGGACAACATAATGTTAAACCTGTTTTCAAACGGTCGCAACATTTCACTGCTAGGAGAGAGTAAGTACTTCTTCAGGGAAAGCAGTAAAATGCGACAGGAGCTGTTTCTTTAAAGAAATCTTTTGGGCATCTTTTTATTATTATTTTATATATTTTATTCAATCGTAGTCAATTTTTCTTTCTTACACGCATATTTTGATTTGGAACATTCTTGCAAAGAAATTGATCACATAGTTGAAGGAAAAATATTAGCGAGTATTAACTCATTTAGCACTATTCTATTGAAATGCCTTCGAATTGCTCTTGAACTCGATGTCAGCGTAAATTTCGTGGTCTTTTGCCTTCAAATTTCACTTTAATAGAGGTATATTTCTTTTAGGCTTTTACAATTCAATTTCAAAGAATGTTCGCTCGAGGAGAAAAAATCATATTTTAAAAAGTTAATAAATTAGTGCAAGAAAGTGTTGAGAATGTATAAAAATATTCTTGAAATTCCGCCATTATCTTCTCTTTTGAAATTCATGCACTTTTACTTCAAAAAGAAGAATAGGAATTTGTCCAGTCTTTTTCCAACGTTTTGAAAAGATCGGAAGAATGATAAGAAAATGAAACAACTGGGGAGAAGAGAGGACAGTAAAAGAGATTCCGAGATAATTATGTTACAGAAAATTTTTTATTCTGGCTAAGCAAGTTTCGAGTCACTGACGCATGCGACATTAATTCGTGTTTAATTACAGGGAACAGAAAAGACTTTTCATTCGCGGATGGCGAGATAGGATTATTTGAAGTGAAACGGTGGAGCGAAAAAACGTTTGTTATACACAGGAACGCGTGATTTTTACTGAGCTATACATTTTGGCGTGAGCGATGTACAGATAATGTTTTAAATATATATAATTTTCGCTAAAAACCTCGTTGCAAATTATTGGTTAAACGCTATTTGAATTTAGCAGAAGAGAAGAGAAATTCACTGAATTATTCGAATTAATAGTAAATAGTAAATAGTAATTGGTAATGTGAATAAATTATTAATAGCACATGAATAGATTATTTAATAATTTAATTTAATTACCTTTCAGTGGATGTAATTTTACAAACTCCATAGCAGTTCTAATCGAGATGACAATTAAATGGAGGTAATTAGTAAACAGTTTTTTATCTGATTCGTGTATCTCAGAATAAATGAAAAATGAGATTTTGGTTCCTTTCCTTGGGTATTGAAGCTGGCAGTAGGAAAAATGTATTCACGATTGAATTTATCAAGTAAATGTTTACGCAAACCTCACTTAAAATGGTAATGGTTGAGGTAACTTTATGCTAACGACGTGGACTTAACAAAATTTCTAAGGATAAACGGAAATGGGAAATTTAGGTTAGTTAAATCGAAAACCGGAACTTCATTCATATTTAAGATTTTGATTAACATCCATTGAGTGGTGTTTATTTGTTTAGAGGCTAGAAATAAATTTACACAGTAAGTTCGTGCTTTGAAACTACTTCTAGTAATACTGTTCGTACTATTTCGGTACCTGATAATTATAAGAACGAATTATTACAAAGTGCATACACAGAGAGGAGTATATGTTTAGAAAAAGTTGTGGTGGACGATTGTGGTTGTGATTAAAACTAGAGAACGAAAGACGAAAAGAGCAAAATTAAATGTTTGATAGGAAAAGAAAAGGAAATGCTTCTAGAAGGACTGCGAGGGAAGCTAAATTTAAATTTGAAGGGGGAAAAGATTTTTAACACTTCGAGTGTGAAGCTCATTGGATATCCATTAAGGACCCGAACCCTTGAAATCGATTTTTATTATCATTAATTACAAACCAATTAAGGAATGATTAAACTCGAATGACGGTAATGATATTTACAGAAAACTGTATTAAATGGTGTACATCTAAAAATGAAAAACAAAAAATGAAAATTGATTTCCAAAAGAAATAAACGTGATCAACAGCGACACTTCTGAACTCGATGAGTTTGTTCTTATGGAGCAATATCAACGTACAGAAATAAAGTGTGCTGACATAAAATTTCCCCCACAGCTGCCGTAAAGTTAGGTGACATAGACATGTACCCTAAGAGCCACTATGTTTTACAATTTATATATTCGTATCACTTAAATGAAAATGTACTTACGATGTAACTTAAGCACAAAGTACTATTCTAAAAATGATTGAGTAATACATAAGGTACCATTTGGGGCAAAATTTAAATGGATGTTTTATAACTTGGATACAGGGAGAGAGGAATAAAGCGCTTAGCTAGATGGATATAGAAATGTAAAATCCGAGCCTGTCCGTAGAAAGCCGTGAGTAATGATTCCCAATAAGATGATTAAGAAGCCGAAAGAAGTAATCTGAACTGTTTTTTACGCTAAAAGGAGTTTTTTCTCCTTAAAACGTACTGCAAGTTAGGCGGATTATTTTTTTGTTGTTGTTGTATTTGTTTAAAGCTTAAAATTCTAGTTACCATCGAGTAAATGAATTCTATGCGACCCTGGTGGTTATCTGAATTTCATCTTTTCCAGTATAAACAGTTTGTGTGTTTGTTTCCATTAACTAGTGACTCAATTTTTAGACTTTGATCGCCTAGAACATCTCAAGATCCCCCTGCCACACGCCGAAAGGCGGCTTGTAGGGTATTGATGTAGATGTAGATGATTTAGTTATCGGCTTTCAGCATTGGTCGCTAATCAATAGGCTTACATGCAAGGTTCAATCTGATAATGATAGCCTAGTTCAGGAGAGTATGAATCACTTTACTTGTTGACGTAACTTAAAAATTGATGAAAGACAATTAAAGGTAAAAAAAATAATTACCTTTAGTTACAATTCAGTTATAAATAACATAAATGGACAATTAACAAAATTAACAAAGAAAACAGTAAATAAACTACAGGAACAAAGTAAAAAATAAATAGTAATAATAAGCAACAAAGTAACAATTATATTAAATGAATTAATACACGGAGGTTAATTAATAGAAGAAATGGTTGAATTTTACAATCAAAGAGTTTATTCATGCATGTTACTAACAATTCCGTGAATGAGAGGTTTTAGTTATCCTCTGATTTACGAAGTACTTCCTTGTTTGCGGTCCGTTCAGAGTAGCTTACATAAAGTAATTAATTATCGCCTTTTACTAGTATTCGGAAATATTCTCTGTTGGAATGAATGCGAAAACTGATAAAGCGGGGCGGAGAGCAGTTTGCAGATCGGGACATCTGGTCGATGTGAAACCGCATCTCCTCCAGTGAAGCGGAACGCGCTCGTCCAGCAGAACAGTGGATTCGCAAAAGAGAGGGGAGAGCGGTTAGGGTGACATACCCTTATCACGAGAGAGAAGTTTCATGTTTTCGCTTCATGTTTGACGTGAACATTGGCTCTGGCTTTATTTTTAGGTACCGTCTTTTTCCCTATTTCATCTTCAACCGCGTTCCTACGCAGCTTTCTCGTAGAAGACTTTCCCTCCTCCGAGGATGCGTACTGAATTTCAAAGTCGGGGATTGGAAGATAATCTGTTCATTTTGCGGGGGAATGGTTACCGGTAAATCGATCGGATATAGCCGACATCTTTCGACTCGCAACCGCGTTGAGGTGTTCGCCTCGAGGTGATGCGGTTTGTAATCGAATTTCGCCGGTTATCCGTTTAGGATACTTTCCCGTTCTCGAGAGATATTTTATCCCGAGCTCGTGACTGCGCGGGTGAAACTCTCTGAATCTTTTGCAAAACGTTGATCCGTGTCCGGACGTGTTTGCAGCGAGCCCTGGCATTTTTTCTGCTGAAGACATTAGCGAATGTTTTGCACGCTCAATTGGGCCGTGTGTCCCCCATTGACGAAGGTTTTTGAACCCTTTTTACTGAATCTTTAATGTAAATACTGCCTCTGCTTTTATTGAACCTCTTCCATATTCCTTCACTGAAAATTTCTATTTCGAAAAATATTATGTGAACACACCAGCCTCTGATTATACTCCCTACGATTAGGGTTGGTCTTTCTAATCACCACATCTGCTAAAGGTAGCAGTTGAAGGTATTTTTTCGTAAGTCTCATTGACCTATTTAAAAACAAACATCTATGAGTGTTTTATGGATATCAAGCTTGAGGGAAACTTGTAGATGCAATGCTGTTTATATGCTATATTCATTATGGGATCATCATTTTTGAAGTGTTGTTAGATTGTACGGCTGTAGTTGCAAAGGAAGTGGATCTTGTGATTGATAGAATAAATTCATTACGTAACGGTAGCTTCAGTGTACATTAAAAAAATATTTTAGTATGTAAGAATGGCGATTTAAAAATAGAAATTTGAATTAGCAGGAAAAAGAGAGTTGGGTAGTAGCAGGATAGTGATTGAACGTTATCGAAAGGGGTGAAAAGATGAGTTCAGGAGCCTGGACCTTTAATCCCATGAAATTTTGGATGTACTTGAAAAGAATTAACAAACTGACGGCAGACGAAGCGGATCATATAAGGATCATGCAAGGCAGGAACAGCATCGGTCATATCGGGAATAATGGCGTATGAGGTATATGAAGGTGATACTTAGAAGAGAGAGGCTGATTAAAAGGTGCTTGAATGATATTCAGAGAAAGTATACCCGAAAAGTTAAAAGAGTGAAAGGGAATGTACGTAAATGTTTGTAGATATGTCTGAAGCGAATGATGTTTACCTCTCGAGAGTATATCGTGATGTACACCGTATGTACAACGCATATGCTCGTATATGTACAACGCATTGTGTTCTTTTAAATTTCCTAGACTTTCTTGACAGCTGATTGAACACATTCTTCTTGAATTAAATTTGCCAAAAAAGTATTTACCTATCATCATCATCACCTCTATTTGAACACTACATAACAGTAGGACGGAAATGAATATTTTTTTAATTTCACAAGATTTTACAACTGTGTAAAAGTAACTAATGATTTTGTTGTAGCGTCTAGAGAAAAAATGTTGCTTATGTCTAGAGAGGGATTCACTTGTAAACACGAAGAGTGGCATTTAGTGAGAGAGTATAAGAGAACTATTCTTCATCGCAGCATTTTAAAATAAACTCGTGGTATTTTTAAAAGAATTTTTGCGAGACCTATGTCGGAAAGCATAATTTTGTAACTAAATTATGTCGAATTTTACATTTCAGCAAAGGAACTCTAAATGGAAACGAGAATAGTTCTACTCACTTACAGTAATAACATCAGCTCTACTTGTTTCATTGCCTGATAGCTATTTGACTAAAGCAATGTAAATTTTGAGAATTTAACGTTCGGTCCGTTTAAACACTCATTTTCATAAAAATTGTGATTGAGAACAGAGGCCTCGAATTTGATATAGATATTTGTATTAGCTGAGGAAACAGTTTAAATTTCACTTAAGATAGTACTGAACATCCATGACGTGTTTCCACTTGGCAATTATTTTAATTAGTAGGGATATTTCTGGCTACATGAAGCATAGAGCTGTAGAGAGCGCTAATTACCTATGAGCGGAAAGGGTATAAATTTCAACTACGGTGCCTTTTCACGAGAACAACTGTCGTCATCATGTTTTCTCGTAAAAGTAATAATTCCGTAATTAAAGGCAGAGGAGAACTTATCCCTTGATAATGCTTTCCAGAGGGAGCACGCTCGGGTCATCTTTGAGGCATATCCTGATATAACTAAGAAAGACAGCCAACATCCTCATCCACATTCGTGGAAATTTCGGATTTATGATTGCTCGAATTCATGCAGGGCTGTTCAAGGATATTTGGTAATAGGTCTCCAATATGGGTTAATTTTTTCTTCTTATCATAATTTCGGGAACTACATTTTGAATATCCAAAAAAGTCATTGTTACTAGAAGAGTTTTACTGTGTGTGTGAAAATTTCGTTATTTAAAACAATGGCCTATTAATTTTGCAACGTTACTGTTATAAAAGAAAATGGCATACACGTGTCAATCATCAGATTATATTTATTATTTGAAACAATATTCAATTATATTTTCTTTAATGCAATGGCCCAAAAATCTGACTGACTCACAAAAAATTACCAAAAAATTTAATGCACTTTAAATAGTTTGAAGAAAAATACAACTCGAATACGGAAACATGGAAACTCCTTATCCAGTTTTCTCTTCTAGGTAGCTGAATGTGGTCGTTTTTTATAACTTGTAACGCCACTAATTGAAGGATGAGTCCAGTTATGACTTGTAGATTATCAATTTAAAATAAATCCCTTATGAGATTGTTATACAACACATTTGCTCTTAATATCATACATGTGACAACATTTTACATCGCAATTTTAATTGCTCTATATTTACACATCAAGATAATTTCATACGCGGAATGAGATTATCAAATAAAAAAATTATGCTTAATAGCAAACATAAATTTTCTAGTATTTAAAAGGCTTAATCAAAATATTTCCCTCCATGTAAAAAATGATTACTAGCAAACTGGAGTTATTTTGTTGTTTGGATTGTGATTTAGGGTAAATTCAACTGTTTCATACCCATATTTAAATATTCGTAATAACTAACTAATTACGGTATATTAGCTATAGAATACCAAATAGAGGAAAATTTAAATCCGAAGGATTTAATTCTCTATCCTCTCGATGATTTCTTTCTTTAAAAGTGGTTTCAGCTTGGGTTAATTTTGTCTTACTTTAGGAGAAAATATCCCACTTCCATGTTAGTGAAGTATAAAATTCAGGGAGAGTGAAATTCGTTACCCGCATTATGTGATATTTTATCTGAGTACCACTTTGCTTCTTGCGCACAAACATGTATTTTTAGTTTTGGAGGTGAAGAAAATATCGATTAGCTCCCAAAAACAACGCAGGGTTTTGTCCTCATCGGTCCCGATTCTTGAAAATTTAAAGACGAAGGATACCCTGGCGTTTGACAGGCTCGTTATTAGTGGCAAACTTCTGTCAATCCGAACACAGGTATTACGTAGCGTTCGACACCATCTCTCGTAAATTACAGGTCCCTTCTCCCTGTGATCGAAGTTTGGTGGATCTAAATCGGCCCGGGGCTTGTAAATAAGCCCCTATGGCTTAAAGTGCGAGATCCCCATTTCAAACTTACTTCAGATCGTCATTTTCACTCATACAAAATATTCAATTCTATCTCTGACCCTTCCAATCCGGGAAACACTCTTCTTTCTCCATTCCAGCTCCACGAGTTATTGCTGTATCGGAAACTATTCCGGACTTTGTAATCCCTCCAGATATGGTCTCAATAAAATTCATTCTCCACCCAGAAGGCTTAACCTTCGACACGTGCTAGGATTTGCAAGTAGTAACGTTTACAAAGGAACGATGAAGGCTGTTTTAGATAGCTAATTGACGGTGGATGACCATGGATTTTCAGATAGCATAGCATCAAAACAGTCTATTTTCATGATTAATAGCGCCATACCGGAGGAAGAAACACGTTATGGTTTAATCTTGGCCTCCTACTAATTATGGTTTCCCACTAATAATGACTGATATATAATCTACCTTTACAGATGACGATGGCGTTGTAGGATCAGTTTTTTTTCACTATTATCATTTCGTCCTATTCAGCATTTGTTATGCGCCATTTTCAATCAAATCATCCCAAGCATTATAAGTCAGAAAGGCGATAGAGGTTTTATCGCGAGATATCAGAAATTGGAGATGGTAGATTATCGTTGACGAAAGTTGAATCATCAATGATTATATTTTTAAAGAGCTCCTCTAGGACTACACAATTTCGTCGTGATTTTACCAAATGCGATAATTATCTGCGAGATTAACCATTTTGAGATTCAAGTAGTAGTAGTATAGTTAAAAGTGCTTCGACAGCTAAGGTCATTTCGCACGTGAGCCCCCACAGGAAATCGAACCCGGGACCGCTTTCGCCAAAGTCGAGCGCGTTGCCTACATGGCTATCTGGGAGCTTTGAGATTCAATTCTTTTTTAAAGTTGATAAGTAGAAAGTTGGCTGTATCTAAATCAAAGACAGACGTTATATATTGCTTTTGGAAATTTTATGAATGTTAAATTTATGCTAATTGAGAAGCACATGAAACTTACATTTCTAGGGGAAAATATAAGTAAAGTTTTCTGGCATAAGGTAAAAAATAAAATATTTTTGTCTGCGAAACGAGGAAAACTTATATTTACTTAGATATAAAAAGTCAAAGAGTAAAAGTTTCCGAAATTGCCTTTCTTTTTCATTGATTAAAGCGTTAAAGTTTATGATAAACCGTTTTTATATTTTGCGTATATTGCTTAAGGATTACTTTTAAAGTTTTCCTATATTTATCACTTTTTAATACATTTTTGACTTCAACGGTGCTCTCAATAACGATGATCTAACAATAAATTGCATTTATATACCTGCAAAATCAATAGAAAGGCTGAAATACCAGCGGTTTTTGTGTATAAATCTTAGTCTAGTGAATTAGAAGATTGTTATTAAATGAGTTCACATGCGTGGTAGTTTATGCTGTAAGGAGAGGAAAGAATTGCAATGAATTTTCATAAGAAATTTACAATGGTTTTCTTAATCCTTCATCCTTAATGGAAACGATAAGGAAATATTTTCTATAGGTCTGTATTACCTTACGATTTATTTTATGGATCCCTAAAGATACTGAAATTTCCCTTAATTTTGGGGATAATCTTGTATTTTAATCCTGAAGATAGACAACAATGCACTATTGAGTCGACGAAATAACAATGAAGTTCTGGATAATCGAATCAATAAATGTAAGTGTAACGAATCAATAAATGTAAATGTACCCACCCCCACAACCACATGGGGGTTATATGGTATGGCAGCCCTCCATCCCCCATCCATGAAGAAGGTTTTGATTTGGAACTGCAGGGGTTGGGTTCGAAGATATGGGTGTAAAAAGATGGCATCGTACCAATATATTTCTTACGGAAAGTCGGTGAAGCAGCAGGCAATCTAGTGCGAAAGTGGCCGAGACTGGCCAAAATATTTTAGAAGGTTCCAGGTAGAATGTTCTAGAATTTTCTAGAATGTTCGAGTATGTACAAGAATGTTCCAGGCGGTTCTGGACAATCGAAGAGACTTCCTGTTCCCGAACGTTAGAGAAACCAGAAACGGAAGTCTAGAATCTTCTGGAACATTCTCAAAGGTCCAAAACAAATTGATCAAGTAATTCGAGCTGAATTTCCGAATCCAGAAGAGGATCCAGAATTATACAATATAATAGTGCAAAACATGGTTCATGGTCTATGTGGAAGATTAAATACATATTCAGCATGTATGAGGGGAGGCAAGTGTACAAAGAGATATCTAAGACTATATTTCAATGAGAGACAAACAGGAAAATATAGATATCCTAAGTACAGAAGACGATCTCCAGAAAATGGTTGCTTCACTGCCAAAATACGAATGCGATGTAACTAAGAGATAGAAGTAGATAATCAATGAGTGGTAGTATACACTATGCTTCTCTCAAAAATGTTTCAAGCACCCATAAATGTGGAGTACTACAACTCAGTAAAATCAATTAAATGTGTATGCACATATGTTAACAATGGAAGTGATATGGCTGTATTCGCAATCAAGTATCAAGGAGTATATTTAACAAGAGAAACTGCGGACAGAGTAGGCAGTGAATACGACATAAACTGCATTTTTCCAATTTTATTAAAGTGATCCATTTGCAAGAACCTTGCTATATGCTGATATACCGTCATATTATACATGGAATGCAACACGACGAATCTTTCAGCGAAGAAAGCGAGGAACTCCAGTCGAAGGTAACGAAGGAATCTTCAAAAGTGACGAATGTACGAAGTACATCCAAGAAATGTTGAGCTCTTAATGCTACATAAAATTCGTGGGACAACATGTTTCACAGATTAAAAAGGAGTCAATGAAAATGCATGTGAAACGTACAGAGAAGCAGGTCAGCATTTAGGATTACTGGAAAATTATAACAATTGGGAGTTGGCAAGCTGCATTGACAGCAACCGCAGAACAAGTGAAAGATCTATTTGCAATATTATCGAAAACGTACAGTCCATCGAATTCAAATAGATTATGGGAGACAATCAAAGAAAGTATGGGCGATGATGTATTGTATCAGGTGCGACAAGTTCATCCGAAATTGAATATTGAGCTCAATGAAGAGATATTTAATCAAGTACTTATTCGTTCGGAAGAAAAATGCTTTGCAGTAAGCAATCAAACTTAGGTTGACCTGGGAATGCCAGCGACATGAAGAGATTGAATCGATGCATTGAATTCCAAAATATTGAAAGAGAAAATTTGTAATGTTGATGAGTTATTACATTTCATCGCTCAAAATAAACCATTGTTAATAGAAAATCAAAAGCAAGCTTATGATTTCGTCATACGTAGATCAGGTGAACTGAGGTATTGGTGGAGTAATCTATTTGGATGCACCAGGGGGTACCTGAGATAGGTTTAATATTGGCTGAAGTATACACCAAAAAGGTGATTGCGCTTGCATTGGCATAATCTGGAATTGCAATAACATTAATTCAAAGAAGAAGAACTGCTCATTCTGCTTTAAAATTGCCATTACATGTTACGTAACAAAAATTTCCAGTTTTTAATGCATCAAGAGCATGTTGATGAGGTCAACTTTTAAAAAAGTATTAAGTAAAAATTTGTGACGAATGGTACATATTAAATCATTAAAAGCATCAGATAGAACACTACAAGATCTCCAAGGTAATTCAGAATTAATGGGAGGTGCATTAGTCATACTGTCTGGAGATTTTCAGCAAACGCTTCCGGTTATTCGAAAATCAACTCTAGCAGATAAAATCAATGTATGTTTGAAGTAATCATTTCTCTGGCCTCGAGTGCAGAAATTACAGTTAAGAACAAATATGAGAGTTACTTTCCGATGATGAAGAAACGAGACATTTTGCAGAAAAACTCTTAGCAGTTGGTGAAGGCACTCACCCAATTGATTGTGTAACCAGCCAAATTGAACATACGATTGATTAATGTTATATCGTCAACAGTCCAGATGAATTAACAGATAAAGTTTACCCAATCATTGTTCAAAATTAAGCAAATTCTACTAGCTTGTTTAAAGAGCTATTTCAGCAGTAAGAAATTAGTAGTTGACGATACTAATTTAAATATTCAAGACAAGATTCCTGGCGAGGAAAGAATATATAAATCATTCAATTCAATGGCAGTTGCAAATGAAAGTGTTAATTTTTCCAGCGAATTTTTGAATTCGATGCAAGTGCCCGGAATGCCTTTACATTGTTTATGATTAAAAATAAGATCACCAATTACTTTGTCGAGAAATGTAGATTCACCAAGAATATGTAATGGAACAATGATGACCATGAAACAGTTATCAAACAATATAATTGAAGCAAAAATAATCTCAGGAAAAGGTAAAACAGTATTTATTCAGAGCTTTCCGCTCATATATACCAAACTACCGTTTCAATTGAAAGACTGTAATTTACAATAAGATGAACATTTAGTATCACTATAGATAAGGCATTAGGACAAGCGTTAACTTATTGTAGTATTAATGTAAAAGAATTATACTTTTCCTACGGTCAGATATACGTAGCTTGCTATAGAGGGGGAAACTCAAAGAAATTATATATCTACTCACCAAATAATAAGATGACAAATGTAGTTTATAAGCAAGTATTGTAAAATAATACGTTAATTAATTATGAAGTAAAGTCAAAACAAAATTAAATGAAAAAGAAGGTTTTCTTTCTCTAAATTAAATACTACTGTATTGAGAATATGGTGATTTAGTTTAGCACTATATTTTCTGTATTTAAAGGTTCATATCTTTAATTCACGTTTTAACGGGAGCTGGACAGCTTTGCTCGAGCGAAGCGAGGATAACTTCAGCTAGTTTACATAAAAATGAATATTCCCGCACAAGAAAATACCATTTAGTAATGATAATTTTTTCCTCAATTTAATTGTGGTTCAACCTCCAAGTGAGAAATGAGGAAGTTAATTTGATTCTAATCGAATCTCTGTAGAACGGTCAATTGATGAGCGCTTCTTTAGGCAGTGCTGAGAAGGGTCATATATTCCGATAACGGAAGCGCAATCTGAAGAGCGAGACTATGCCCACTCGTTTCTAATTCCATTTCCTCGTCGCTGGTGGATTTCCAATATTTATCCAGAGCATCTCCCTATTATTAATAAAATGGCATTGGTTTCCTCTATCTTTCTATTAAATCTAACCAAAGTCGAAAGGCTTGATTAAAACTAATATTGAAGTCGGCTTTATTCTCACACGCAATCAGACAAATACTGATAAATGTTGGTGATAAACGCGGATTCCTTATCTCAATCAAACTAGGAAACCGTTGATATTGATTGGAATCATGCATTGTTCCATTAAAAATTATGTAAGCTTTGATTCGAATTATTCATTCAACTCAGATCAACAAATACACGAATTTATTGGTATTCAGAAGCTATCATCAAACGGCATATTTCCTATCAAATGAAGAAGTAGGAAAGGTCAATCATAGTAGATTAAAATATTAATGATTAATGATGAGAATCAAATTGAGTTATAACCAGAATGGATTGATTGTTAAAGAAAATAGAAGTAGTTAGAAGTTCTTAAATACATAGTAACATACCGATAAGCCAACTTCCGAAATACGAAAGAAAATTGTATTGCTTTTATTTCTGGAGCCATAGAAAACATAGACGGAAATAAGTGATATGACGTATTCGATATGACCAAGAAGACAGTATTACCAAATTAAAATCATCCTTTTTGACGTATATTTCAAGTAATTCCTTTGAAACTAATTGAAAAGTAGTCATAATTAATATTTTTGGAGCATATGCATGCTTATGTCTCTAAATCCCTCTCTCTCCGTTGGATAATAATTATGGTTCATTCTTTTGAATTATGAATATTATATTATAATGAATGAATTATGAAACACATTCTTTTGAATTATTTAAAAATAGATTCGCGTGAAACCGTATCTTATCATAAAATTGAGAGATTACAAAGTCTTACTTCTATTTTTCAAATAACTTATAAATCTATCCTCAAAGAAAATATAATTTTCTGTTGTGTCGCCGGTACGGAATCTTAGTTGGTAAGTATCTAGCTTTTGATAGTATTGAGTTCCATTCTCAGCATCCGATTCATTCACATTTCAAGCTAGGCTTAGCAGGTCCTAAATTTGTACGATATTTATCTACTCAATCTTTCAAGATACTTATTTTTCTTGGTTTAATTACTATTGTATCTTTCCACCCTTAAATGCTTTCGTCGCTTACTTTCCTTGATTTAGATATGAAAGCAACAGTATTAACAGATATCATATTCCATTAATAAAAGTAATATATTAATTTATTGCATTAGTAATTGTAGAAGGTGGAAGAAATAGTCGCGGAAGCGTAGGGACAAAGGTTCTCATTGATAATTGTTATTGAAATCCCTATCCATACACTTATTTCTTCCACCGTACAAACTCTGTCACCTTTCATTTACCCTGAGTAACCCCATCTCTCGCTCTTACTCCCTATTCCCCCTTTCCTTTCCAACCCCAGCATGAATGACAGTCTCTTGTTTTCATGTACCTGGTTATGACGCAATGGTTTGTAACCTAGGCCGTGGAAGGTAAAATCTCTGTGGTAACGTGTAAAAGTGTTTTTATTTCTCTTTCATCATGAAGATCTACCACAAAGTTGAAGTCGTAATTTTTAGGAAATTAATCAATTATCACGGCTATAGAGGCTCTGTTAAATACTCGTCATATTTTCTTCAGATGAATCCGCTTCTAAATTACATCCTTCATTAAATGAAGGAAGGGAAGAGAAACCGATTCTTTACGTAAAATTTACTTTCGGATACTTTGATCTCTTTAGAGGAATTATACACCCCAGTACATTTGAAAGTTATCTTTGGTTCACGACTGCCTCCGGAAGATCTATCTTCCACTAAAAATACTTTTTCAGTTAAATGCTTGATATCTTACTCTGTATGCTCGATTAAGTTGCTCAAAATATGAGATATTACTCTTTGAGAATTTATTAGCTCTTATTGAAGGTCATGGCGAATGCATTACGTTCAGAAAAGTAAAATTTAGCTTCAAAGAAAAAATGTATTTATTTGAGTACAAGTTATTGATTTATTTTGGATCCTATCTCGTTATCTGCTGATAATTGGAGAATAAAGGGAGCGCGCTGTTGAGAATAATGTTGATAATGGTCAAAGAGATAATTGAAAGTTGAAACTTCATTAAAATTTTCGAAAGTTATATCGCTTATTAACATAGAAATTTTCCAAAATAACCTCTTACGCTACATTTTAGAAAGTATAAGTGGTTCAATTACTGAGGGGAAAATAAATTGAAGGAAAACATGTGAATTGATGAAACACCTTTCATGGAACTGCTATCATGTATGTTGCCACTAATGTCTACATTGTGAAGCTTTAGAAAGGTGTATTTTTACTGCAAATTTATGTTATGATATGAAGTATATGCCGCTCAGTAAAATTCTCAAATTAGATAAAAGAATTTGTACTTACAAAAAGATATTACTAAGCGATCATGTAAGTACATAGATTATACCATGAAAGCTTTGTACATACATTTTAAGGAAAAAAAAACATACAGGAAAGTTGCTCCAAAAAATTCGAAATGCTAAATTTTTATTAAACACTATTAATTGAGAGTTAAAGCGTTTCAACTTATTTTCCAAGTTGGGTTCCCTTCCCTGTAAGAATCGACTATCATTTAAGGTGACGTTTTAATCTCTTTCCTTTCACAAAGAAATTAACTCATGGTTGAAATCAAAACATTATCTCTGGAAAATACGTTAAATTCAGTTATTTCGATTTAATTCCTCATCAAGTATCAGGTTTTTGTAATTTTAGTTGTGTATGGAGATAATGATCCCGCCAATGTATGTCAGGGACTTCATGTTCCAGATATAGCTTTTACTGCTCAGCCTAGTTTCATCTTCCATTGTTCACATGAGCAATTGTTTTTCTTTTCCCGTACCTTTCTAATTTTACATTTGCTATATTCATGAACTCGAGGATAAGACACGAGAACTTCCTTATCTCATGAGAACGTACTTTTTCAAAACTGTTGTGGTAGCTAGTTCCTTTAGTAATCCTCTCCTTTTCATGCTTTTCTCGTGCATTATGAAACTTTCTCGTGGTGTGTCGTATTTTGTCGTAACAATTCGTAAGAAATGGCATTGTAGAGCGTTGGGCTTTTCCCCCTGTGAAAATGCAACTGTTATCAGGAGGGTTCCTTACACGAGATAGCTTTTCTAGATGTGGCCAAATAATCGCGGAGTTGCCTTTCTCACTTCCTTATCAGCCTTTCGGCAAAAATTATAACGGACTCTAGCTTAGCACTTAGTTCCTCACAAATTTTGCGTGCATAAACTTGCAAAATCGTTCCTTTGAGGTTCTAATTCGATGATTACACCATTAAATCACTCATAATACCTGAAAATCATTATTTATTTTTATAGTATTTAAGCCGTTGTTAGTTTAGGTGGTTGTTCAAATTAAATCATCATCACCGTAAGCTATTTTCAATCCGGCGTCGGATGTAGGCCTCCCCAAGCGCTTTCCCATTCTCTCTATTCTGAGCTTCTCGTTGCCATGTTACCCCTAAATACTGAATGATGTCTCTGTTCCATCGGTCCCTTGGTCTTCTTCTTGGTCTCTTCACATCTCTTGGTATCCAGTTCAGAACTGCTGATGTCCATCGGTTGTCGTTTCTCCTTGCAATATAACCTGCCCACATCCATTTCAGTTTTCCCTTATGTATAATGTCTGTCACTCCGGTCATCTTCCTAACCCAGGTGTTGCGTTTCCTGTCTCTTCTTGTGGTTCCAAGCATATATCGTTCCACACTTCTTTGTGTAGTCTGAAGTCGCTGGGTTATTGCTATTTAACACCCATGTTTCGCTTCTATGTGTCCACACTAGTAGAATGCATAATTTGAAGACCTTTCTCTTCGAGACCATTGTTGACTTCAGAATATGAGCAGTTCTTCCGAAGGCACTCCAGCCTAGTTTAATTCGTCGATTAACTTCATTAATTCTTTTTTTCCGCTTTTGTAACCAGTTGTTAAAGGTAAGTGTATTCCGAACAAGTGCATCTCTTGAAGTTTAATTGGTACTTGTGCTGCAAAGGAATTACACATTACCTTTGTATGTTATCCTGAGTCCTATTTTCTACTTCGCCATGTCCAGTTCTTGGAGCTAGATCTTCACCGTTGGTTGCGAAGAGAACTATGGCATCTGCTAAACGCATGACCATGATAATGATTATTTAAACGCATGATGATGCTCCATTGATCCTTAGACCTTTATTCTCCCCTCTATTGGTTTTCAAAACTTTTTTCAGAATGGCTGTAAAAAGAATTGGTGAGAGGCAGTCGCCTTGTCTCACTCCCTTCTCAATCCGGAATTCACGTTTCTTCATGCAGCATTACAGAGGCTGTGGCGTCCTTATAGATGTTGCGGAAAAGTTGGTTGTGCTTAATTTACTTTTCCTTATGCTGACAATTTACTATGTCAGAATACAGGACATGTATTATTATTTGTTACTGATGTTATATGAGCAATATAGGCTGGGTAACGAAGTCATAAAACACTGGTTTTTCAGTATTTTACCAAATATTTTTTACCTGCAAGTCACGAAATATATGACTTTGGTGTTTAATTTTAATGGGTGGCAAATTATGTTTGCACCCGGGCGCGGCTCTGAGTATAGCTATATTCGATCTGGTGTTGAAACCATACCGTGGAGTTGGATGAACATTGGAAACCCTGTTTCCGAAATTATCTAGTTAGACTTGATGAAAACATGAGCAGGTCTCTCCAACATACTCTGGAAAAAAGAAGCAGGGGAAATCAGCACAATTTCTGCTGCTTTAAGGACTATAAGATGATACACCAATTGAAAATATGAACATAGGATAACACACCCGCGAAGGACCGAGCAAAAGTTTGATTCTTTGATCTTGTCATAATTGTTAATGTTTATTCAATTGCTGGTATTCACGTAAGAAAATAATATACAGTACAATAACGATGAAGTATACTCTTTATGTAAAATAGAATTACTAGAATTAAAAGTTATATCTTACTCTGTGGTTAAAGTATCTTTAAAATGAGAGATCGCTTGGAAGAAAGAATAGTACTCCTTCGATATCAATTTCAGAAAAATTTCGTCATTTTATCGTTTAGTGGATAACCAGTGTAAATTATAAATACGAAATTTAATAATGATTTCCACGATGGTTCAGCGGCAGGTTCTTCAACCAATGTATATCCTGTGGAAACGATTAGACATATTCTTCGAATTTCACCCCTGGCAATTATGTGGTAATCGGCCAGCAAGCCAACAGTATGAACAGCAACGTAAATATCAACAGCTTCTGTTGAATCCGATAATCATCTTACACTTAATTCCAAACATTCGACACACTCAATTTGCGCGACCTTAGCGAAAATTATGATCGAAAGTAAACGGAATGTCGACGATCCGATCACAGATTGAGGAAACAGTCTATTTAACGTAATCACCGTTGATAACTACAGTCAGATTCTCACTTGTTTATTACGGTTTTGCACAGAGCCGAGAAACGAATACTAGCTAATGATATCAAATGTTTCAAAGAGCGATTACGTAATTCAAAAGGAATTACCGAAAACATTACTCTTCATTGATTAACAATGGCTTCACGACTAAAATTTCATTAAAAAAATATAAGGTATCGTAGTTACTTCCTAACGAGTTGAGAGTCTTAGAAGGTTTTATCTCAAAATGGTAACCTTTTCTAGTACGCAGCGGTTACCTACCAGAAGTGATAGATGAGTGTAAGAGAAAATCGAGAACGAGAAGGAAGAAATCATGATTATAAATTTAAAATTCTGCTTGAAGTTTGACTCTAATACTCTGAGCTTGGTAGAAATTGATTATAGCATATAGAATATTAAATAGTACATCAATGGGGAATATTTCCCTTTTTAGTAACGAAGAGAAATCTCTCCATTAACCTAAAACATCTTAAAAGCTGGAAAATTTAATGTTAGGATTGATAGAGATGGAGAATAAATCTCAATTACTCCCCACTGAATGAAATCGTATTCCCAAATCATATGCTACATCAATTTCTGCCTTTAAACTTTATTTCGATAGGGTTTAAAGGAATTAACGGCCTGATTTGCATAACGAAAGTCGCAAATCTACACAATCGATCTCGATGTACTCGATCGATCTGGACAAAGCAAATCCTCTTCGTCGCCTTCTAAAAATCTTGTACGAAAAACCAAACTCGAACCTTTTGCCTGATAATGTGAAAGCACAGAGTTTGCTTTTATAATTTCGAAAATTTGACCGTGAGGCTCAAGGGAGTGAGGTATTAAAGTTTACCTCTCACTTTGCCATTTCATTCAGCTCCGTTTCATCTCCCTCTTCTCTCTTCCATTGACAGGAGTTTTTAAAAATGGGGAGTCGTGATGCATAGGTATGCCCTTATTTTTTTCTGGCATTATTTCTTTTCTCTAACTCCAAATTTCCCTTGAGAGTGGCATGTTATACTGACCTACCTTTTTTGTTACCATAACCATGGAGCTTTAAGTATTTTATTCAGTCTTTTTTGTACATCTACAACCTTTACGCTTGCAATTAGTCTACATTTTACGCTATATGCCGTTATTTCACAAGCTGCACTCGCCATTCAAAGTGAAGCATTTACCCGTGAGAGGAGTAATACAATTGCAACATATATATTCAGTGAAACAGCCTTTCATTTAATTTGGAACTTCATTTCTCAAGTTATTTCCCATAAAATATCTGCTTAATTTTCACTATGGAAATCTTTCGGGTTCTCATTATTATTCATATGTTTCTCAATTTCAAGTGAGAGTTTTAATTCTGATAACCATGAAATCCTCGCTTTTTTAGAATTACAGCCAGTTTCACCTCATTTTATGTTTAAATATTTTCAAATTTTACATACTCATGAATTTATGGCAACTGAAGCTTATAAGAATTATTTGATAGATTTTCAGTTTTAATTTAATTTTCTTATACGTGATAGTGGAAAAAATATTATAATTATAAGGGTGTTTTTAATCTTATCTCTTCATTCTTAAAAAAGAAGCCTATTTAAGTTCATTTGGCTCCTTTGGAATTTTTGTGGTGACATATTTCCAATTTTCTCTTGGTTCTCAGTTTACAATGATAATGAATCGTTGGGATTCTTTTAAGATAATATTATTATATTANAGGATGATTGTTCATTTAAATTATTGTTGAGTTAATTAATAATTATTATGATGTAATAAATTAAATATTTTTATTCTCAATCATCATAGACATATCGCCAGACGAATGCTTTTACGAATCAGGTAGACCTTGATGACGATGCATAGGGGTATCGAGTAGTTTTATTTATCGTTATGGACGAAAAAGTTATTTTGTTTTTCGTTACATTATAACTAAATAATAAATTGTGATTCGTTATGAAACGGAAAATCTGCTAATTTGTAGTAGCTAACATTGAAAAAAACTGCACAGGAACAAAAGCTTATATGGACATTGTAAGTGGAAGTTACCGTCCCGGACATGTGTCCCGGACCTGTGCTTCTCTGTGCATGTGTCGCCTACTATTATCGTATTATTAAGGTAATGTAGTAAAATAGTGTGAGTACTAATTTTTAACGAAATGATAATTATAACAAGATTAGAACAAACATTTATTAAGTCTTTTGGAAAATTCTTTCTATCTGGATAGTTAAACGATCAAATTTGAAAACAAAGATTCTTTTAAGGGCAATTGATATTTAATACAACGACATTTGGTTCATGAAATTTTCATGTAATTGGATTTACATAATTTCTAGTACCTCAGATACCGTTGATAAATGGGCTGTGGAAGTATAAACTTTAAACATTCTCACCTAGTGTTATAAATGTTGGAAGCCACGAGCAATTTCCAAGCACTGAGAAAGATGGAATACAGTGGGTATAATCCATTCCCATGCCCAAAATTTCTTATAATCGTCCTTTAGTAAACAATCAACCAATCCTGCATGGATGTTAAGAAATAGGAACGGGTTATTGCATTGTTCCTCGGAGTTCCTGCAGAGAGGAGGTTCCAACATTCAGGAAGGGTACATTTTTGTGGTGACATATTTCCAATATGCAGCAAGCCGAAGGTTGATGAACACCTGAGAACAGATTTTTAAAACTAAAACATTATTTTAATGCATGAAATAGAGGAAATATCCATGTGAAGATCGTTGATAGGACGAGGAAATGTAATATCTCATGTAGAATATATCAATTCGGAAGTTTCACCATGCTAAAAATTCAGCTATTGAGTTGCGAAACCTTTATATAGTATTAAGCCATGTGATGAAGGGATATTGTTTATTTTTAATCATTGTGGCAAACGAAGAGTTTCTTTTCGAAGCAACAGAGAATTTCCAAATTACGAGATGCAAAGCTCTCAGAAAATACTTGATCAAGTACATTCAAAGGGAGGAAATTTACAGCTTGTTAACAATTTACTCTCCGTAAAACGATTTCCGCATTCTTTCCAAAAACTATTTCTTTTAAAGACTCAAACTCTTTCTAAAGGTTCCTATTATCGAAATAAATAGTAAAAGTAGTGAAGGGAGTAATATAACTGGAATATGTACCATAAAAACCTAAATGTGATGTGATAGACACCTTTTCTTTTGTCTCTTTACTAGACGCTTAAACTATGCTTGGCTCACCCTCATGAAGTTAACTTCAGTAACCCTTGCCTTTGCTATGGGATGATAGCGCTCGTCGTTGCAGGTCATGGAAAAATGAAAGGAACCAAAATCATTTCAAAAAACATTCAAAATAAAGCGACGGTTATATCCGATAGTGCAGTGAGATTTAATGTGGGTTACAAGTCATCATAATCTCAGAAATAATGGAAATGCTACATTTGAAAGAAAATTGGAAATTGTTTACAGTTTTCTGCGAACCGTTGTTTCAGGTTCTTTAACTTAAGCTACAAGATATTTATTATGACAAAATTTTCTTAGTTTTATAGACTTTCCGTCGATGCCAAATAAATTGCAATAAAAAAGAATGTCATCAATTTTTGAGAAAATGCATCAAAAATTACAGTCGCCTACCTGTTTCGTTCTTCTCGCGTAGACAAAATAATTAAGCAAGAAATTTTCTGAGAAAACACTGAATTTGTTTATTATGAAAATTTGAACCCATCAAAGTTATTATTAACGTCAGAAAACGAATTATATTGCGGACTCGGCGCTGAACGCCGGTCACACTGTAACGATTCCAGTGACCTAAACGCAACAACGCCGTCAATGCGGCTATTACTGTTATAATTTACAAATGGTGCATAGAAAATGTATGATTACAAAGAAGTTAAATTCGCTTGATTGAAAACCTATGTTTAATATATGAAAGAAATAGACTACAGGTGTAAAAATATTTCAGCATGTGAGACTTATTTTATGGAACTACTGCCGTGGAAAGGGAAATATTCATACACATGCTTAGTTATTCTATATAAGTCATAGTGTTTATTAACGAATTAAAATATATTACAGAGTTGGTGAATTAGAATGGTACGATTGTTTGAGAATGAGATAAATAATGCCTGCTAAGCTTACGAAGGATCACAAGAAAGGCAACAGAGTTTAAATCTGTCTTTTCATAGAAATCAGTAGGATTAGGTGTCTTTAATTACCAGCAGCATTGATTAATTAGGATAATTCACTCCTCAGCCGGAGTCTTGTCGATAACGTAAGTGTTCAGTTATTGAATTATTTGGGGTCAATAATATAGGTGGATTGATTGGTTTAGATAAAGAAATGCCGATTAAGCGTAAAAAAATACTGCACCATTTGTACCGTTGCATTTCATTAGATCTGAAAGTATGTCGACTACACTAGGTTCGACTAGTGCAAATAACATGTTTTCTCTTCGATAAGCCCGTAAAAGAAATAAATATGAACAAATCTCCATGAAAGTATGCCTGAGAACAAATTTGAAACTGCGTGCCGTATGATCAACTTTCGATCCTATCTTTAACTTAAGTAAAATTTCATTATTTGTTATTTAATTTTACTGAAACATTTACTGATTTCTCAGTGAGTAACTCATTTTTAGTAATTCAAAGGGCAATACCAGCTCTCCTCCCACGTTAATGATTTTCGTGGTAAACTATAAATCAAATAAGTGCCGCGCACTTAACCTGTTTCCTTAACTGTGAGGGAACACATCACGTTTATCCATGCATTTCCCCACAGTAAGCATTGAGCTATCAACAATCTGAAGGATATACATGAAATTCTTCCGTACAATGTGGCCATGAGTGGAATACGTAGAACCTCTTTCATTCTATCCTATAGATTTATTCGTTTTTCTTGTGCTTTAGCGAATCTTTCTCTACAACATTTCCTCAGTCGTATTCGTTATGGTACGGTACGAAATGTCTCCCTTTTCCGATATTCAAGTTTTATATCATATCGAAGAACTTAGGACTTGTATTTCATTATCAAACTTAATAACATTCTGTCCTCCCATATATTATAATATCTGCCCATTTTGCTGGAATTATTCATAACCTTGTACTACATTCCCATCTGGAGTACACAGTGCTAATAAAATTAGATTTTAGATTCATACTATACAAGCCGCTAGTGACAGAAGGGAAATTAAAGGACAATACGGAGCCAGTACAGAAATGCGTTGTTGCGTGTAGCTCACTGGAATCGTGACAGTGTGCCCGGCGTTCAGCGCCGACTCCGTAATATATACTCGTTTTCTGGCGTTTATAATGACTTTGATGGATTTAAACATTCATAGAAAATAAATGTAATGTTTTCTTAGAAACTTTCTCTCTTGAAGTTTTTCTATACGCGAACAGACCGAAAACTGGAAGGCGACTATATTTCTTGATGCATTTTCTCAAAAATCTCTTATATACCCATCGATTTTTCTCCAATATTTGTGTATAACGTTTTTTATGGCAATTTGTAATGCATTGATGGAAAGTGTATGAACATGAAGCAAATTTTAATATAAAAACTATCCTGTAACATAATTTAAAGAACCTAAAACAACGGTTCAAAGGAAACCGTAAAAAATTCTCAATTTTCTTTAAAATGTGACATTTTCGTTAAATCTATTATTATGATGGCTATGATGGATAGAAAATCACTGTCGTTTTATAGGGAATGTTTTTCAAAATAGTTTTTGCAACTGTCGTTTTTCATGAATTGCAACAATGAGCGCGATCCTTCCATAAGCAAGGCTTACACCAGAGTTCATTTGATGAGAGTGAACCTAGTATAGTTAAGACGCCTTTCTGTAGTTAGTAAGGAAGCATTTATGCAAAGGCTTTATCACATCGTATTTCGGCTTCTATGGTACAGATTTCAATTATATTTTTCGCTCCTGAGCTTTCAATATTTACATTTACATAAATACCCCGTGAACCGCCGTATGGTGTATGTCTGGGGGTGTTAATACGCTAAAGTCCTTAATTATTCATCCTATTTACGGGTCTAATACTATCTGGAAAAAGAGACCAATAATAACTATCCGTTCGTGCAATAATCTCACGAAATCTTTTCGACGTCTGGTCTCGAAAATTGCGTTCGCTAAGCGCAGGAATCACTATGTCGCGTATTTCGTCATGTAAGTCACTACTCAGGAATTTCTCGAACAATCTGTGCCTAAACTCGAGTCTTCTATCGTCAAGAGAGTTCCAGCCGAGGGATTT
>KZ308693.1:195051-230430 GCA_000376725.2 Ladona fulva | reverse complement strand
TATATATATATTTTTGTATCAGTCTTGTTGCCTGCGTATTACATTCAGTTGCTTTCTGTGGCAACCTGTCCCTTCTCTGTATTTGATTCACCTAATTCTTCTGTGTGCATTTTATTCTTCAACCTTTCAACCTCGTTTAATTTCCTGTATTCTCTACATCACAGCCAAAGTTCGAGGATCTACAGTAGTCTTCAGTTGTTCCCCATCTCAAGGTGCATTTCTCACACATAAATACCGAAATACACAGGATTTAGTACTAGTGCATAGTTACTAACCTGCCTTTTCCAAATGTCTTCATCAAAGTCACTCTCCATAAACTCCCTTCATTCAATGAAAGCTTTGTTGTTTCTTGGAAATTGGAGAAAATCAACGTGGGTCGAAAAATCATGTTTGCGAAGAATAAGTACGTTCCCAGAGGATTGTTTCATTTCCTTGAAAGTTCATTTAGATTCCCTTAACTATTAAGTTCGGAAACTATAAAGTCTTATTCCCACCGAATTTTTCCCCACTACTTCTAGTTAGTAAGAAGTGCATAAGAAAAGTCTTTTCATGCGTTTAACGGATCTTTCAGAATATCATTAATAATCTCGGCATAAAGCGTCATATTTCATCTTTCGTGCAAAAGTCGGAAATATTCAGAACATGAAATTTAACACACTCTTTCGCGAATTAAAATTTCAAGTATCTCGCGATGAAATGAAACTTATAAGACAATTTTTTTAGTTTCTATTATAGAGCCTTATTAAAAATTCAAGGCAGAGGTGTATGGTTCTATATTGCTCCTTTATTTTCTAAATCAGAGTGTCTGTACCTTAATGATAATGTCAGGAAATGGTATCAGGAAGCATTGAAAGAAATTTAAAATATACCTTACTGAGTTTATGCGTTGGTGGTGAATTTGAAGTAAGAGAGGAAATTTTATACGGCTATTTTCAAATTATATATTTAAATGCTCCTTACGACTTACGGGGCTGCCTCAGAGCTCACGTGGTGACTAGATCAAGGTGACTAGAACCGTCACTCTGGAAAAAACACTATTCTTAGAGCACTCATTGAGTATTTCAATTGCTCAAGTATCATCTTCTAGAGAAATTATGCTGAGCTGTACTGAATAATTTCCTTTATAAAATTATACAGAATACAGACATTTCTAAAGTTCATTTTATCTTAAAATCCATTGACTTCTCTTTTTCAGTCATAAGTACGTTCACAGAGATTTATACACTGGTCTATCTCAGCGCATTCACTTCATTTACTCGACCTCACATCTACCCTTCACCAAATAGCTTCCTTGTCTTTTTCACCTCAGAAATTGATCCAGCAATCCTTTGGCTCCAAAATCCGAATTCTCATTAGGCACAAATCCAGATTAAAATCTCATCTCTCTATTCGACCGGTAAGTCTATAAAGAGCCGTAAATCCTTTTTCCACTCATCTCTTTTTTTAGCTTCTCGTAAGGAAGCCTCGATCATTTCATCGCAGGGTTACAGGTATTCTTTCTCAAACCGAGGATTGAAAAACATATATCACCAGTATGCACGTGTTCTTTCGATGTGCGACTTTCGTGGGAACAGACTACAATTTGATTAAAATAAAAATTACATCATTATACGCTACCCGTTATCAGGCCGTGCATTGGCATTATATGCATTCATCTTCAATTACCACAGATAGATTCCATTACCTCTCTTCAAGTTAAACATCAGCATATTTTAAGGTACTTATTTTCTGTTTAAATACGAACAGTGTATTTTTCCATGCGGTTGCTTCCAAGAATCTCCTCTCATAGGATGATTGTTCGTAATTCGGTGTTCAATTTTCATCCCGAACTTCGATAATCTGGTTTCTCAATATTCAGGATATAAAATTATCAGTAATGAGAAGTAGCCCTCGAAACACATCACGCAATAAAAATGTGCGATAAGGTGTAAATTTGCCGCTTTTAATCCTGCGGATGACGTCCGACCTCCCATGCACCACCACCCACATCTGGATTACGCTCATTTTAGCCAATTGAATTTATTGGTAATATATAGGGGATGGTGTCGGGGTGCATGCACCATGACTCTACTATTTATGTACTATACCGCATCCATACCAAGCAAACTAGCTTTTTACATTAATGGCTAAAATCTTGAGTAACTGTAAATAAAAAACTGTAAAATTTTGTCCATATCAAATTTTAGTGTCACACATAATCAACTTTATTTGTAACCTTTTCCAAATTTTCAATTTTCACCTGCATTAAGATGACATACTAATGAAAATTAAACTGGAATGAAACTAGGGAGTGATGATTTTGGGTAAAATATATTTTAGGAGTTTCATTTACGTAGAAATTTAATCTTAATTTAAGAAATAGAATTCGGCATGTGTTGGCAGAAATTGAACGAAATTAAGATTAAAATAGGTATGGATATTTGTAGAGCAATACTCGGTTAAAATACAGACATGGGTAGACATAGATTCGTAAAATATCTTGAAATTCTTGCGGGGCGCATAAATTGGTAAAGCAAAAGTGTCATGAAATGAAAAAGGAATGCTTTGTTTTACAAAATAAGGTAGTAAAGTATATTATCTCCCCAAAAACGTGTTTAACTTTATCTGGTGCCGAAAAATTAGCTTTCATTAGTCATTAAATTCAGTAGTTTCTTTTTTAGGAATAAAGAACATACAAAATCACTGTGGAAGTGTTTGTTTGCTTGATTTATAGAACCCCAGATACAAGCTAAAAGGCATATTTCAGGATATTTATATAGAAGTTGATGTTTATGCCGATAAATATTTTCCCTATTAAAGTTTTTGAAGCTTCACGTCTCATCGTTCATTATTTAAAGGATGGTTACCATAATACTAGGTCCACGTACATCTTCTTGCTCCCTCTAACCCAAGGAAGAATAAAGCATGTCGCTTAAAGGGGAATAAGAAAAAAGAAGAAGTTTTCCCTACGAGTGATTACTTCAGAGGTTTGCTGCACCGAATTTATTCTCTTCTGAAAAAAAAAATACACATTGTAACTTAAATTCTGTGGCACGTTTTTCTGATTTATTTGCATGAAATTTAGTCCCAAATTCTTAGACAATTGTATGGATTGAAGATTACGCTTCTCGAAAACTTCTGCTCTGAATAAAACACATATCTGCTCTCTAACAACTCAAAATTTAATTATAAACATTTATGCGTAAATCCTAACGAGAATGTTATTTTGACATGTTGACGTTACCGCTTAAGAAAAGCAATTTTAGCAAGCGATTATTCTATGTTAGGTGGTAAATTTTTATAAGATTTTTCCTGAATTCAAAGCAATATTGACATGCAATCGTTAGATATCCGATAGTTCATTTACGTTTTCTATCAATCCTTTAATGATATTCTGTCATTTTAAGATTTCAAAGATTCCAGATTTTGAGCCGATCGAGTATTTTATGGCATTGAATATTTGACTTGACATATGCATACCCTTCTATTTCGTTTACGGACAATGAATAAATACATTCAAACACAGCTTGGAAAGATTTATTTTACATTTGAAAATGGTTATTCATCTATGAATCACTGTCATTTGCTTTTGAAGCATTTTCCATTGAAATTTTGTTTCCTAAATGAGGGTAAAATTGCTAATGTATCTTCCTGTCATTCTTATTTTGACTGTTTATTTTCCTAGCGAATCTGTATTTCTATGTCAAATGTATCCGAAAAGGAGACCCTCTAATTTTGCAACGTAATATTTTCTATAATACATATGTATAATAATTTATGAAATTCTTTTTGAATAATAATTTTTAATGTTTTTATGCTTTTCTAAAGAAACACACAACGTACATCAATATGACTGGGACTCTTTATTGAGATTTATTGACGAATCAAGGGGGTGGCGCGAAAGGGGCGATGGCCCTCTCCCTTTGGTGAGTTTTAAGTCCTAGTTTTCTACCTACGATCCGGCGGAAAGCTAGTATTTAATTCTGATTGTGAAGCTTTTTCGCCATAACTATACTTCTACTTCATTTAACTCTACAAGATGGCATTCAGAAAAGTGAACTGGAGATGAATTTCTTAGGAAACTGTCTTAAATCACCCTTTCCCTTGGCAAGCACTGGCCCCCTTTTGGAGGGTTCCTAGATCCACCCCTGGCTCGAACCCAGGTCTCCCAATTTCCAGAAAGCCTATAAACTACCGTCAAGAGTCAATTCCACTCTGTTAACGAAATGCTTTGCAAGCAAGTACCGCACTCCTGATCGGAAAAAGTTTTTACATTTCCTTTTTTCTAAGGTATATATTAGTGGATGGCGATTTAAGTTGATGTTCTCAAAGATCTGCACCGAATAGTGAGTCTTTGTTATCGTGGTAATCGTTATTTTATTCTTATCAAAGTAAGCCGCGGTTTAATCTGAAGGAATTACTCCGCCAGATTCCGTCTTTTTCGACTTAGCCTTTCAATATCTATCAGTTAACCTCAAACCGATCATGTGGAAGACCTCCATTTCTCTCTCAGTAGGGTGGGGCAATCAAAACTCACGCGCGCGATAGTCTTGCCAGAGCAGAAGTAAAATTTTTTGTATTCGAAGCCTCTGCGTTGACACGTATGAATTCAGAATATACGAATGCATTCCGTAACGGGCAGGTGTAGGGAGAGGCCGGGATTATTTTTTCCTCAGGGTAAGGGAAGCTGCCAAATGGGTTAAGGGTATGCATGCGAGAGAACCTTCGTAAGTTAGAGACCCGAATGTAATCAAGCCGTGGCATTTCAATCGCCTGATATTGCGCCCGAAGAAAATAAGGTTTCGTATCTTTGAGGCATCCATCCGCGTGCAAGAGGGAAATGGCCGCATAAAATGTTTCGCGATAGTCCCGTAGATGTATTCTTCCCGCGTAACACGCTTGTCATGCGTACTGTTTCGTTCAGGGGGCCGGAGAACTTATTTAATTTTTTGGGGCCGATTAAAATCAGTACCTGTCCGTCATCTCCTACAATCCCATCGATAGATTTCGATCTATGTCGAACGTTTGGTAGAAAGAATCTTTCAATGTTATGGACGACCGAACAGCGGTCATACTTGACATTTTTTGCAGCCCCTTGAGTTCTCTAATTTTTTGCACCCTCGCTTCAGACATTAAAAGGATAAATCCGAAAATGTTCTTGTAATTGTATTGACTCTTAATATGTGATAACTGTTTCTTTAATCAGGTACAATCAATTTTCCTAATTTATTATCACTCCTACGTATGGTTACCATACTTTCATTCTGAAATTGAGGAAAATATGCGAAATGAGTTAACAGCAATGAAAACCGCAAAAACGAGAATCGTACGTAAGGATAAGATTAGTGTTTCTTAACTCCATCATTTTACAAATAAAAATTCTCGAAGAAAACTGGGCTAAGGAATTAAAACTGAATTCTTTTAAATATTTAGTTAATATTTAATTAATCAAGTTGCACAGTAATAAAACGCCAATTAAGGATTTTTTAAGTATTCCAAGTAATTGTAGACATATGAGAAAATAAATGTCAAATTTTGCCATTTTTGGGGGGTTTATCAGTAGAGCGGGCGACACGTTTCCATTATTCTCTTAATTCGAAATAATCCGGCAATTTGGATGTGGGTGGGAGTCCTGGAGGGATATATCCCATTCACTAGATACGGCTTTCTAAAAAAATCTTTCGCATTCAGCTCATTACCATTTGCATTCTTATTCATAACCGTACACGCATTAGAATTGGCCTTTGTGTCTGGCCGTGTGATTGCCAATTTAGGAATTTATTGTTGTAATTACTGAAATTGGAAGAGTTTATAACAGAAAACTTTAACTATATCAAAAGGCAATTGTGTTTTTTTAATAAAAGTTATTAAATGGGCATTTTCTTGGCCATCATATTGTTTTCAGTTGATCGGTCTTCAGGAAAAGGACTGTTTTACTCTATCACAGTATCCTCTCAAATATGTGTTAACGCGGAGGCAGCAAAATAGATTGGCACAGAAAGGCTGACAAGGTGAAGTCATAGTGCTGAAGTGGAAGATAAGAAAAGATTCACAGAAAGAAGGAAGTAGGATAACCATGGTCAATTCTTGTATGGATATTGTCTTAGATAATTCGTAGGAGGTCATACAGTTTATGATGTTCTATAAGGAACTGAGGGATGGAAAAAATAAGGACAGGTTGTCGTGATGTAACCGACATTGATAAGAAGGCCATAAGGAATTTAGAAGCAAGTAAGGTATTTTTATCTTAAATCAGATATATCAAGATGTTTTCCACGCGATTGACAAAAGTATTTAATGAAGGCAAGTTCGAATAAAAACTTGAGAAAAAATAGTCAGAGAAGGAAAAATTACCTCAACTCCAGGTATTTGTAAGAAGGAAATAAAAAAACTACTTACGTTTTAATTTTGAATCATAATCATATTTCACCTTGCAGCTCAATAGTAATTAAAGATTCTCAATGAATTAATCACGTAGGAGACCTAACATAACCTCTGAATACGTGAATAATTAGGAGGCATTAAACTTCCCAATATTTTATATATCACACATCTCACATTACATCATATCTTATAAAAATCGTGAAATATTACTAAAGATATGGAAGTAATTTCAATTTGAATGTTTGCTTTTATTGGAATTAAAATTGCCACCTACACCATACATAGAGAAAATATATGAAAGGGTTACCAATTTATATTCAGGAAATAATCGTATCATTTAATACAGAGAATGGTGAAAGAGGTCTCTTAAGAATTTTATCCTTCATTTATGGATTTTTCAAGGCTCTTCCTAGAATATAAAAACTGTTATTCAAGAATTAAGAGGGGAAAAGCAGAAGGGTAAAATCCGCGTAATTTTATACATGAGCGTCTAGGAATAGACTCTTTAAATGAGATATTTTCAAAATATTTTTAGATATCTACAGAATTAGGAAAAGAGGATGGAAAATTTATCTCTCATAAGATAGAGCGATTTTTGGTTTTATTATTTTATTTTGAGAAAAGTGGTATTTTCTCGTTAATATTAACGATTGTAATGTTTGTAAGCCATTATCTTTGCGATTTGGTATGGGTAAAGTTTTTAAGTTTTATCACACCGAGAATAAGATGTTTTACTTATGCGTAAAAGAATAATTCAGCTGCGTTTACAAAAATGAGGAAGTAAATGTTTGAAAAACTATGAAAATAAAAGACACAATTTACAGATGATGATATTTCGAGATAAAACATCAATAAGGGTATATGTCTTGCTTTTTTACGTTGGTTTTTGACATATGAACAATTAAAGAATAAATATTTTTCCTCTGTATATACTTACGTGTAAATCTTACACTTACTCCTACTCCTACTTACTTACCTTTAATCCTTTGGAAATAAACACCTTTTATGTTCAGTTTGAACGCGTAAGAGATTTTTGTTGTCGATTGAAGAGTCCAAAAAACATAACAAGTAATTTAGTATTACGTAATTAATTAATTAGTAACTAAACGGGTGAGTTACAAATGTGTTATACATTCCTAACATCTTTCAAATGTTCTCTATCCTATTGAAGGATAGAGAATATTTCTGAATTCGTTGTTTGTTGTTGTAGTGCGCATCTGCTAAAAAATTAAACTTTACGTGTGAACTTTTTCCTAATAATGAATCATTCATTAGTCTTTGTTATTTTTTCATTTCAGGTAAGCCTGTCTTCGCACTATTTCACTTCAAGTAATCTAACCTCAGTTAATCGTAAGTAAACACGTTCACTTGGTTTTACATTTTTCCCGTCATACCCTTCTCGAGGGAAATGAAATGCGTGAAAGTGGAACCTTGGATGGCATCCAGGATGAAGCGCAGGAATGTCCGGAATTTTCCCTGGCCACGATAAAATTGAAAGTAAGTCGGAATGCTTTATTGAAATCAAGAATATCCGAGTGATGTCAACAACCCCTAGATCTATAGGAGTCGGGTTGTTTTATGTGCTCTCCCGCGATTCTCCCACGGCGAGAGGCTTACGATTTAAGGGGGTATACCTAAAGGAGCCAAATTCCAATAAGAAGAGGGAAGACAAATGGATGGATAAGAAGGAAAAGAAAAGACGCTCCGAGTTTTATGAAAATGAGAACAAAGGTTAGGGTAGACAAAGGCTTTTTCGCCCTCAGCCTAACCCTGACAACAGGGGAATCCAAGAGTGAAAATATGAGTTTCGAAGTCAGTGTGAAAACTTACTGATGCATGAAAAACTTTTATTCGTCGATACTTTTCCTGCTTTTGCTTATCCATCCCTTTCTCTGTCCGCTACATTCTTAAAATATACGAATGGAGCCAGGGTAAGCCACTCTTGCTGTTAAACGACTACGAATGAAAACGTTTGTACATTCATCGCTCGAAGTTGATTGTATCCTAATTTTGATCCCGCAATTGAAAACTATCCTCCTTGTTAGTCATTAAATTTATGTATGGGTATTATAAGACAGGATGATGTTTTTTGGAGTACCTAAATTTAGACGTAACGTCCATATGATGTGGTAATTTTGTTTCAGAAAATTGGAGAGACGGATTGTATATTTATTGTGACGCATAATTTACCGCTACGTTTGGTTTGCTTTTCGAAAAAGAACGAGTGAAACGCACAATGGACTAGGCTAAATTCGTTGAAAATTCTTCTAGTATCTCTTTCTTTTGAATCTGAAAGCAACGTTTCATTTGTTATGTCTCATTTAATGTCACGTCATTCTACTTTTCTTATCGTCTTTGTTTTTAATTCGATGGTGCCATTCTGCGATTTCCGTACTGACTGCTTCGAAGTATCCATTTAAGCATCAGTAAATAAGCTTCAGTATAATTTTTGCAGAAAAACATTAAGCGCGGCTAATAAAAGATTATAACCCGGTTAACCGCCATCATAAGTGGTTTAAAGAGCATCACTTCGATTGAAACATAGTTTGCATGTACTTAGAGTAACGTGAACTCACTAGAAATTTCTTAAGCGCAATAAACTCCTAGTGAATCGGTTTTCTTTTACTCCTTCTTTTATGTGTGTGAGGAAATATCACCCTTATTTATGTTTATACATGAGGTCGTAAAGTCTAAAATTTACAAAGATCGACGATGAACTCTTTAGGGTCGATGACCAGAGGTGAGAGGTGAGTAATGTTAATGAGTAATGATATCATAGATGTGTGGGGTGCATCACGTAAGCTCAATTTAATTAAACTATCATCGCCAAATATTTCAACTCTACTCCAAAAATCTTAGACCGAAAAAATATAGATTAGAAAAATCTTTGAGCATTTCCTGGCATTAAAAGACATTAGAAAACGCGTTATTCTCTAATAGACCTCATATTGTTTATTTTCTTAAAATGAGTGTATGAGTGAAGAAAATCAATCGTAAGTATAGAATTCGCTGAAGAAACAGAGTTTAAAGAAAATTTCAGCCGTCAGAATTGCCGGAAAATAAAATTAATCCCATACTTAAGTCCGAGAAGGGAATGATATTTTACTGAAATTAATATTTTTATGAGTATTTAATTCCTATCCGGTGACGAGTCTTCGTGAGAATTTTAATCAATTTTACCGTAGGACTAATGATTTTTTTTCCGTATCACTTTCCGAGATTATTTTGTGATGCGGACAAGGTTCATGTATTTTCAAAGGAAAAAGGCTTGATTTTAGGTAAGAAATTCAAACACTTTTTTTAAAAACTTTGAATGAGATCGGCTTAAATTTCTTCTCTTGGAGTAAGTTTGTACTCCAACTGGAGAAGGAGTGTATCTCAAAAATTCCTGTGGCAAGTACCTTATCCGCTTTCCAATAGAAAGACTTAGATCTAGGCTTTGTTTGGAGGACCTGTCGCTTACGGGAGGAAATTTTCTCTCTCCTCTCCTATCTATACACAAAGCTTTGACACTCATTGTCGGCGGTTAAATTTTATCCGATACCTTCCTCAGGAATCCGTATCATTTCATTTGAAAGAACTGCTCCACTGCATTCATTGGTCTCGGATTAGGGTCGTCTTTTGTTTCAGTGAATTTTCTTCTATCCCGTTACGATCGTGATCACGCTCAAGTCAGAATTAAAGAAAATAAATTTTCTAAACCTCATTTAAATATTTCGTATTGGTAAATTAAGAGGAAAGTTATAATTGAAGAGTTCTTCCGTGTTGTTGATGGAAGTCGAAGCGATTCCATAGTTAAAACGATATTTTAAACTAAGGTTTCGTTAAAACTTGGAAAATTACCAATTTAGTTCCAAAATTTCTTGTTTTAACCAAGTAACTTAGGATGATTTCAGTAAAATGAAGAGGGCAGTAAGTATAACGAGTTCTTAAATTCTCTTTTACTCCAGTCGGGCTGTTCCCACAATATCCTGTTAAAAACTTGAAATCAAGTCTTCTTCAGTTTTTTACATAATCTTCATGTGTTAGTTGAACATGATAGCAATCGTTATGCAACGTATGTTCTGGCTTATTTTCAGCCTAAGATATAGTACCTTAAATATTTTTCTTGCTAATTTTACATCTAAATGTGATTTTGAATGGAAATGAATAGGAATTCCCGTAAAGGAAATACAATGAGAAATAATGTTAATAAAGTAGTAGGTTGGACAAAAATGGGAAGGAAGCATTAAAGTTGTGAGTTAGAATAAAACATTTTCCCTTAATTACTTTAGTTTTCAGAGTTTTATGTATCAACATTTCTTACTTTTTAAAGGAATGTAAATCTTACAGTTCATCATGAGTTTGCTTTTTAGGAACATTTAATAGCTAGTTTATAAGTGTTTGTATGTAAAGTTTAATTATCATGTAAGGTAAAATTCCACGCAGGAAACGCGAAAAGCGATCGTAATTTCTACAAACAACAACTTTAGTGTGATAATGTGCAATGAGTTACTCAATTGCGTAACTGTTTGATTACCAACTGTTAATGATTACTCTTTTTTTTTACAACAAGACTTTTGATTTTGGATACAAAAATTTAAGAAAGCACCAATGGTCACAGCGTATTAAATCAGATTTTGATTAATCTCCTGAAGTTGAAAGTAAGAGAAGAGGCACTCCCTACTCGTAGTCAATTGACAGATCGCAGATTCAATGAATTTTTTTTACTTTTCTAGGCTAATGAGAAGGATTCAGAGGAAGAAATGTCATTAAGAGATAAGTCACAATAATGAATAAAATTCCCTGCGGATATGGGAACCTTTTTCTGTTTATTCTTCCTGTCACTGATTTTGTTTCCCTTATTTTAATGAGTTTCGACTACCACTCTCCCCCTTTTCAGTTTTCTTTCGTCCTTTTTTCTTTCACCATTTTTACCTTAAGCTTTGACTTAGTTCCTTTAGTGTGTTTGGAGATTTCCTTAGAAGAGCGACCGAACTCCTGATTTGTAGCTTCACCTGGCCACAGCTAAGTTTGATAAAGAAATATCTATTAAATTTCATTCAACTGGAAAGCATATTAGTACTTCTAATTCTCATTTAAATTTACTACTGCTTTGCTCGGACATTATTTTTATATCGAGCTACGTTTTCCCTGAATATCCTGCTTTCCAAATCATTAAAAGGAAAATTTAATTCTGTACCTTATGTTGTATTTTTATATTGAAATTTCGCACATTTCTTATTTTGTTGTAATATAAGGTAATAATAACTTTAATAGTATTCTTTAGGACGTTGGAAATTCTGTTTCTTGAGTACTTGAAAATTTTATGAACTTCACTGTTTGCATACTTATCCATCAAGTTTGTAAAATACTTGTTTTATTTGAAAATAAGCTCCACAGGGGCAAAATTGAACTTAAGAATGAAAATATTGTTACTGTTAAAATCTTTAATTTTATGTCTCTGACTTAGAATACAATCTGTTGTAGTTTTACTGTATCTTTAGGAAGAGAATTTTTCTCTTTAATTTCCCCTGTTAACGCTATTTTAAAAAATATGAGTATCTATTTTATGGTAGTATGAATCTGATTTAGAAAATAACATGAAGTGAGTATGAAATGATGAGCTAAATTTCGATATTCTGCTCAAGTCTTCGTCTTACGGCAATAAGTTGGCAATTAATGTATTTTAATAAATCGTTAATAACCATATATTATTGCATACTAATATATTGCTATTTATATTCCTTAGTAAAATTTTTATCGCATGCATCTAACAAGATCTTATTAAAATTCAAGATATATGAATATTACATTAGTCCTTAGTTAGAAAATGGTTTGCACACAAATTCGCCTAGAAACGTCGCTGGTGCAGCTTTTTCGGTAAGAGAGAAAGAGCCTGACGTTATTTGGCTTCCATATACCGATTCTTTTCCACAGGTAATTACTCAAAAAGGCTACAGAGCGGCTTGAGGGCGGACATAATGAGTCCATCGATCTATCTTTCCACTCCGAAAATACACATAGGTAAAGAAATAATTTCAGCTACATTACGAGATGTGATAAAAAAATACGCGGGATTTTAAAATTTGTCGGGTTGTATAATTCCAATTGTCAATTTTTTTTTCTGTTTATTAGTACACATTTCCCTAACGTATATTGTTAAAGGGAGCCATTTTGAAAGCTTAGTCTATTGTTGACAGTCAATGGCCGCCCTTATCAATATACATTAGGGACATTTATACTAATACACAGAAAAAAATTTGACAATTGAAATTATACAGCCCGTCAAATTTGAATATTCCTTGTATTATTTGATCATACCTAGTATTGTGCAAATTAATAAATTTTAAAAAGGTTATCGATAGAATTCATTACAGTATTCTCAGCCTAATTGAGCCGTTTTTAGAATAACAGTCTTTCGGAGATTTTTAGCTTTGATTTACAATGATGACTAATTTCTTATTTGAAAATTCTACTAACTAGGAGAGCCGATGCATATGAGGAAGAACGCTTGCTTTGCATTCCCTATACTAAGCAACTGACTCAAAGGAGAAAACTACTTGACGGAATTCAAGGGAATTAGATGATGAAATATTAATTATAATATAGCAAACATATTTTGCTCATATGTAATATTTTTGAGTCGAATTTAAATTAATAAAAAATTAACTTTAATTTATTAATTAACTTCGCTTCCTCCTGGGATTTTTTCAGTCCAATTTTTCTCATTGAGATTCCTTTAATTGGACTAAAGTAAAAAAAGATAAAAAAGGAAACGTGTTTTTTGAGAATATGTGATTTTTAATGTGATTAGACACAAGTCACAAATGTAAAATCCATTTACATGACCTATGTAATCCGTAATTTTAACAGGCAGTTATAGGAAGTTGTGATCCAAACTGAAGAGCTTCGGATCGGTCCTCAAACATATTTTCTTTAGAAAATTGATCTCCAAGGCTGGGGATTGAGTTACGAATGGAACATTCCTTTTGTTGGATCAGGATATATCGATATACATCCCTCTGTTCTCCTTCCTCTTTTCCGTAATTCACCAAAATTCCACAGATGTCTCCGCGGCTTCCGTGTTCCCGGAATTCATGAATGCGGCTCACAGCGGCTATAACTCCAATCGAAATAATGTTTACCTTGTCGCCGTATACCCCTCTCCTTTAGCGATTGAGGAGGATTTTAGCCAGTACATATATGCAGCTAAGAAAATTGAGATGCCATAATTATTCGTGCGAAGTTTATAAAGGTTTACCCATATGCCAAAGTGTTAGAATGAATATTATGTCACTGTGTCTTCCATATGTTTTCCTGTTTCTAAAGCCCTACCAAAGCTACATGTGATCTGTCAATGCTTCTTACCAAAATACTTGCTCTATTGCTATTGTGTCGGGTTACGTATTCTTATGAAGTCAATCTCACCGGTTAGGAAATTAATTTTTCTTATCTAATTTATTATGGAGTTGAAGTTTGCAAATTCATAGAACATCTTATGTTCTATAAAATGACGCATTATTCAGAATGTTTGTGAGAAAATAATTTTGCATCTTACTCGTATTTTGAGAAAAGAAGAAAGCCAGATTTTCCTAACGATAATGAGAAGTCATCTCCAGGAAAGTGCTCCAATTTTCTGCAGATTTTTGCCGAAAGAATGAGCACAATCTACAAAGTTCATAGTTATCCAAGTCACTGTTTGTGAAAGCACTACAGAACTACGTTGTCCAGCTGCAACTCATTTTTGTCAGCGTAATCAACTTTCTCACCTTTTATTACATGCGACTGATTCCAACGTTTTGCAAAAGATTGAAAAAATCCTACGAAATTAATTAGCTCAGGCGTAAAAGAGTGAAACACTCGTATTTCAGGCGGCAGGATTTCTGAGCTTGAGATTGAAACACCGATCGGCTTAATACTTTCCTCATAAAAACATAATGGCATTTTTCTATGGAATAGAAAGAAAAGGGAAACAAATGTGGTTAATTCCAGGAAACGTTGATAGGGGAGTTTGTAAGGGATTTAAAATTTGAACTAAATTTGTGTAGATAAGCACAAAATGAAAACTTTCGGAGCACAGGCCCTACCGTTTTCTATAAGATAAACTCAGTTTTCAGACAGAATATAAACAGCCGCAAACTCTTTGATTGAGGTATTCGATTACGCCCACGCAAGAGCCAAGAAAAGCACCCTTTATCGTAGATATATATTTTTTAAATAAAATTGAAAAAGGATCGCGTGCAGTCGAACGGTAAACCTTCTGCTTTTTACTAGTCAGCCAAACCAAGGATATATTAACCGCGGAAGAAGATTCAGAGTACGATAAGTTTGAGATTTCTCGCATAAATCAAATAAAGATCATAATTAGTGGAGTTTAACATGGAATTTTTAGCATCGTGTCCGTATCTCCCCCACTTAATATTTTATGAATGGATTTATATAGTCAGGAAAGGGGAAGGAGATATTGGCAAAGAGTGTAAGGGTTACTTGGACTAGCAGAAAATAAGTGGAGCTAAACCAATTTTAACTCCTGAAAAGTAGCCTGAATTATCACCAGTTTTGGTAATTGATCTATAAGTTTTAATTAGAGCTTATCGAGTTTTTGGAATTTAAAACCTGTTTTCTTCAATACATATATTTATGTCTTGATTATGGCGATTTAAAAGCTCTGCTTTCACATTAATGGAGCGGACGGTAATACTTGATGCGGATGAATGAAATGAAGTAAAATGCTTTCATCTTCTAATTTATAAGCGGTGTCAAACAAATTTCTATTCTAAGACAACAGTCTTTGGATTTACGTTCGTTTTTCTCTAATCGAGTTTTAGTTCTATAGGTACATACCTTAATGCAGACGAGGATGGAAGTGATTTTCCGATCATTAAATAATAGTATCTTCAAACTAGTCCGAGCAAATCTGAAAAATATTCGCTTTTATGTTGGTCGAAATAGCAAACAGGCTTCGTAGAAGGTCACAAATAGGCAAGTGCTAGTATTACATTAGGAATAAATTAGGTACTTGAATTACGCAAATGGATATGGGTTGAATGAAGTTAACATCGTGGAAATAAATTATCAGTTGTTCACTTTTCACAGTCGCAGTTCATGAATTAATATAAATGACTACATATATCCACAAAATACATGCTTATGTGGAAACTAATGTTGACAATCATCTCAGCAAAATACCAGGATGAAACTCTGAGGAAATGTTAGGGGAGTTTCGGCAGGATGGATGGAATGAACCATAATTTATTTTGTCTATTACACAAAGGAATCTAAGGGATTTCTTAAACTAAATTAAAAGATTCATTCCAATCGCTTGCACATTTCAGCATTAAGGGAAAATTTAAATGTTGCACTATCACTAGCAATTTCATACTTAAAAAAAATAAAATAAATTCTCTCTTATCTCCTTTCTACCTCTTATTATGCAATATTTAATGTTATGTAATATTTAATAAAAGTATGACGACCCTGAAATCGTAGGATTATGGGGGAATAAAACGGTTCCCAGATCTTTCAGCAAATACGCTCACGTGACTTCTGGGAGTAATCCCTGCCTCTCCCCGTCACCGAATTCAGATTATAGATTTGGAGCCTCTTTCCCCATTTAACTCTCCCTAAGTTGACATTTCCAATCAAGATCTTGAACTCTGCCGAGAATAAAATGCAAGTCGACCCAATATTTTTAGATTTTCGAAAAGCATTTGATAAGGTCTAACTGAATACTCTATTATACAAATTCAAAGTTGCGGGCATCAAAGGAGAAGTGATAAACTGGATTAAGGACGAGAACATTTACATTTACATAAATACCCCGCAAACCGCCGTATGGCGTATGGCAGGGGGTGTTAATACACCAAAGTCCCTAATTATTCATCCTATTTACGCGTCTAATACTATCGGGAAAAAGAGACCAATAATAACTATCCGTTCGTGCAATAATCTCNACTGAATTTATCTATACGAAAGTGACAGGAGCGATATAATATAAGTACTAACGAAGATTCGTTACCGGAATTAATACGAATAAAAAATATCTAAATAACTTACTCTTACTTAAAAAACCAGTAACGACTGAGAGTTTTCTAAAAAAATAAAATACTTAAAAAGGGCTTCTAGTACTTAACACTAATCTGCTGCTCAGCTAAGACGGGCGACACTGGAAAACAAATACCGGGTAATGAGGGCTTGGTGGCCGTTGGCTTGTAACTCAGGGGGTCCGTGGAGGAGCTCCAGAGAACACTGTGGTGTTATTAATTAATACTGTGGGGTATCAGTTCCAAACTGGTTAAAAAACTATAGCGTCCCACAAATCAGCGTTAATTGACCGTTACCATTTATAGTATACATCAACGACCAAAGTAATATTATAGTATTCCTTGTGAAGTTAGGATATTTGCGTTCGAAGCGATCTTTACGTCTCTGTAAGTTCATAGGTTTCCTCAAAACAAGACAAATTGTAGCATCTGGATGTTTTGCGTGTGCTGTGTAATACTTGGTCAGCATTGAGTGTGTCACAGAGGAATCGATCATGGGAGTTATTGAAATATAGATTTATAATCCTTTCTGAGCCTTTAGATGGAGGGGTGATGATATTAAGGGAACAGTCATACTATTCCACCATTCTATTATTACTACATCAAGCCATTTCGGTAGATTTAGAGCCAAAAAATCAGTGAAACTTTAGTTAAGTGTTAATTCCACCGTACGATTACATTATTCGTCATATAACTGTAAGTAATATTTTATATTGCTATAAATTTCAAGATGACATGTAGATGTTTTATTTCTGTCTACCGTTATTCCATGATACCGTATCTGATAGAGAATTATAAATCACTTTAGTGAAACTCATAAATGATAATAATTTTCCTTGCAAATTTATTGAATCGAGGAATTACTTATAGGAAATTCATCAGTATTACATCCAAGTGCCTCAATGGTAGATTCAAGAATAAACCCTGAATCTTTCATACTTAACTGACACCTATCTAGTGCTGCTACTAACTTTGGAATAATGAAAATTTTCCGCACATTGTTTTACTGGTTCCGGGTTGTGTGTTTTCGATCAGAGTTGGATAATCTTCTTTCAAATGCATGTGATTTTCATTTGAATCAGAAGATGACTCGTTTTATATACACATCTTGTACAATGTACAATTTTTTTTTCGCTAAAATCACATTAACATATGGAAGGTTTTCAGTGACGCCTTACTTAGCAAGTACTGACATGTTTCAATACAAGTCGGCACAGGTTGCTGAGGTCCTACGTTTATGAAATTTTATTCACAATTGTTCTGACATCGTATAAATAAATTAAGAGGGTATGCGTTAAAAAAAGACTGATTTTTTGGGACACCCTAATGTATATACGTACAATAATTATTAATTAAATTTATGCGTAAGAAAATACAAGAATGTAAGTAAGAGTAAAAGAATGTAGCCCCATGGCTTCGAACTATTTGCTACTTCATAATAATAATCGTATTCACTGAAATTTTAACTAGCCGTAATTGTAAGAATATAAAACCTTAGAATCAAATAGTGATATGGTATCAGTTTATGAAGGAAAATACACGAATTTTAAATCAGTAAATATATTTTATTAACAAAATGAGAGACATAACTAGGAAAAAAGCTCTGAAAATCCTTTTAACTAATTAAGTAATCTAAGTAATCATGTACATAAATATAATAATAGTGGATCTTATAGTATAGTGGGTGAGTAATAAAATTTCAAGAGGGGTTTTTTGAAAATAAAGAAATAATATACCAAGAATTTCCTTAGAATATGAAATTGAATTCAAATAATATTATTCCTCTGAGTAGTCTTCTCTGTGTATTCAACCTTTCTAAACCGCTTATAGAGTTATTTCAAGCATAACTCCTCAGAGAGCAAATATGTGAATTCTTTTCGTTCGTGTGGTGTGAGACTCAACGATCATACCAGCGCTTGTATTGATTCGTGAGGTATTCAGCTCTGTATTTCGTGAATCATCGTATGTGAGTGTTCGGTGTTTAATGCCGTAGGGAGCCTTGTCTGTACCGCTTTCCTGTTTAGTTTCTGGAATGTAAATACTTTCTGGAGCGGATATTGTGTGTAACTGTCACGCCCTAAGGATTCGTCAAAATGCGCTGGAATTGGGAAAGAGGGAAGATGAGGGGGAGCTATCGGTCAAGGATAGTAGACCTAAGCATTAAAGGGTTATATAGAGTGCTTATCCTTGCTGCGCAGTTGCGAAAAGCTGTCGCCAACATTAAACCCGTTATTCCCTACTATTTTCCTCGGAAATTCAAAGGTGGTTGTGCGGTCGACCTCAAAATTTTAGCGGGGAATGTACATTTGGGAAGAGAATGACATCGAAAAATTGTACGAAGCTAACTTGTGTCAAAGTATTAATAATTATTTATAACTTAGTGTTATTGTATGTAATTATGGTAGCCTAAACCCTGAGAGTAAGAAAAAAATTCCATTACATACATGATTCCAAAACTTTTTTGAGGCATCGCCTTGTTTCCATTAATTTATGCCTAACGCCCCTCATCCGTAATCTATAAAATATACTTATCAGAATGGAGGAAGACCCTCAAAATTCAACCAAGAATATAACAACATAATAAAAAACAAGAAAAATTAATCTAACATTCATCCTAAGTCGGTTAAGGATTGTGTTTACATAACTTGGAATTTAACAAATTGAATAATCTGTGTTATTTATTAGTTCTTCACTCTGGCAGTCATTATGAAATGTCCTAAAGCTAAATTTCACATATAACATGTTTAAATGTGGTCAAATATTGTTGCTATTTCTATTAATGGAATTTCTAAAATTATAATATTCGAGGAAAAAAACAAGAGGACCAAAAACATCTGCAGGATTCCAAAGGTAAAAATTCACCTTTGTAAGATAGCGAAAGGATTAGGTACAGAGATTATTCTCTGTCCGGCGTGTTCCAATGGAAGAAACGTTTAAGTAATTTGGACAACACGCAACTATCTTCGGTGTTAAGTGTAATTACCTAAAATTGTATATATTGAAAGAGGTGAATTTAAGAAATATTTTACAAAAGGCATAAAGATATATCGATAATCGCAACTGAAGTAGAAGTGATATGTTGCGTAAAATTAAAATATCTGACGAAAGTTTCGATAATTATCGTAATTTAGCATATACAAAATATTCATGATTCATTCCCAACTTTTAATGTTTCATTTACGAAGTTAACTTCTCTGCTATCTTGAGAGAGCATAATTAACATTATGTGGTATCCGGTGATATAGTCCGCGACGATTTGGTCCGCGGCGATTAGGAGTTACGATGATTTAGTAACTACACGCGATAAATTGGTTGTTGGACAAAGCTGCGATTTGCCATAATTAAGTATTATTGTTATTGCTGTATAGAATGCAAACATTTTGGTGGTACTTAACCGCTTGTTAAACAAGGATTAGAAGTGTGCCTTATTGGAGTCGGAGGAGAAGAGAACAGTTATCCGGACGTAAAAATATGACAAAAGTATTGTTTGTTTAATTTCAAGTCTTTTATACGCAGGGAAAACGCATCTTAAGATTAATTACTGTTGTTTCGGAGATAAATATTGATGAGGAGAAATTGAAAAAGATGATTAATGTATATGGTAAATGAGAAAGAAAGACTGCAAATAACCATAGAAATTTACTTTAACAAATTAACGATGCTAAAAGGATATTGTTCATATCGAAATCATTGAGAGAAGAGATGGAGGGTAGGCAGTTTCAGGATGCTGACGATTGCTATTAATCTCTTTGCAGTTACATTAAGATTACTCAAATGGACAAACGGAAATAGTTATTTATTGGGTGGAGGGAAGGATATGATACATACGTGTACAAATTGGCAGAGTAATGTGCATCAAATCACTCGTACCGTTGTACAGATGACGAATAAATAATGCGTAACGTCATCAATGTCTCTATGGTGGAATTATTTGGAGGATTACCTGCAATTTCCTATCTTCTCTGGTTCCACCATGCTAAATATCTCTTACTAGAATGTTGTAATGTTCTTATTTGGGCGTGGTTCTCTCTGTATTTTTCCTGTTACCCGTGTCATCCAAAACGACGACAAAATGTACTGAGTTAATTTATGTTCCTTAGATTGTCCTGACTATTACTCATTTATCCTTAGATTGTGCTGGATATCAAATCTTGCCATTTTATTCTATGATATTATTGATTCATTCGTTATCGCGCGATATCTCAATCCAATAATAATTTATTATTCGATACCCATTGTCGTCTATCTTATCATATATCTAGAGAAAGTTCTCGCTTTTCTCTTACAAATGAAACGGCAAGGCACCAAAGACGTTAGATTTTGACTGTTTAGATAGGTTCTAAAAAGTTCACATATAAGGGCAAACGAATGATTTTGATAACATTCATTCCCTGAAAATTCCATAATATTCCGTCTTCAAATTCCTTCACGGATTTATTATACGTAAGTTTAAACATATTGTAATGCTTACTATTCCTACGTAATTTCGTTTTATTAAAACGAATATTTATTTCTATGATATTTACAGATTCAAACTTTAAAATTTAATTTCGTTCATTAATAGTTGATTCGAACTGAGAATATTAAATTTTAGTTGGATTTTGCTTGATATAAGACCTAAAAATATTATTTTTATGTGTTATAAGCAGTATATTGGTTTTGTACTCAATTTACTTGATTTACCACGGAGAAGCGGACATGAAAAAAGTCTATCAGGATCGGGACTCGAACACGAAATCTTTCTCTTTCAGGGTGACTGCTCCAGCTAATTCAGCTACCGTTAGAACAGTTACATGCCTCACTAGATTATCTTGACTCATTATTATCCAGATCTCATCATAACTATACATTTACATTTATCATGTACACATGTAATACATGTATCATCATGACTATACATTTACATATATCTCCTCATAAATAGGTTAACATTTAGGAAATGTTCTCTCTTGTTTCTTTATTCAGCATAGTCACTAAGTATTCTCTAAATGAAGAACTACCTTTAATAAATTACGTGCCTTATAAAGCTATTGATTCTTATCATAAATAAATTGTCAGTAAGATGTATAAAATGTATCTTAGTAGTAGTATTGTTAAAAGTGCTTAGACAGCTTAGGTTATTTCGCACGTAGGCCTCCACTGGGAATCGAAATGTATCTTAACAAAACTGATGTACGACTGTACATACCTCTTTGTATATACAAAAAACTCGTAAAGAAAAAAGTTAATTAATTAAAGGGAAAGCCACCGCATTTAAAATTCATCGTTTATTCAAACCAAACAAGTTCATAATAATTCTATAGAAGTTACTTTACGAACATCTTTACATATACCCGAAATGCATGTCGCGTTTCGGTATGTCACAGAGGTAGTAATAAAGCTAATTGTAAACTAAGTGAATTTATTCCCCTTCATCCTATAAATGTAAAAATAGTACTAATTTTATATCCTTTAACTTAAAAGCGTCCCAGAATCTGATAAGAATTGCTGTATATAACATTTGTCTCGTTCTTTTACCCAGAAGCAGACTACCACTTTCATTTAGAAAAACTATTTAAACTGCAACAGTTTCGTACATATTGACGAAAGAACTCTTAAATTTTAAAGAAACGCTATAGCCAAAGCACTAAAATGTCATCTAATTTTAAATATTACGAATTAAAATTTACTCTTCCCCCTTTAAAAAAGGTTTTCTTGCTAATTCACATAATGGGATCATCAACATGCGTGTTTTACTTCTACAGCAAAATTTCTCTTTAAATTTATTATTAATGATTTAAACTACTGAGTTACATCGCTCATACCTTAAAACTTATAAAATGACTGCAATTCAAAACAAACATAGCTATAGTGACTTAAAAATGCTCCGACGTCCCTTACAACTTAATGGAAAGTAACCGGCTGCTAACACACATTCAAAAGAATTATATTCGCTGAATATTCATTCACTATAGAAATTATCAGCGAATAATAAGCTTGTAAATATTCTCTGTAAATAATGATCGACAGAAAAAATTAATAGCTATCAACCTGTTATAAAGCGAGCAGGTTTTATTATCTGCAGAATATAATATAAAGGGGAATTCATTTAGATCCTTAATTTATTTCTATGGATAACCCAAATATTTCATAAATTAAATAAAGATTTAACAGTCGTAATTTCTTTGAGCGTAAATTAATGTTACTGATAATTCTGGAAGAATATTGAGGTGGGATGATTTACGGCCGCCAATCGCTCAAAGCAATTAAAATACCAAGTATTATTTTGTGTTTCATCAATTTATTCGAGTAGATAAAAGAGAAAATTATGACATATTTGAAATCGATTTTCGCAATTGATTATAATTAATTAATATATTGTGAGCTTTAATGAGGTAGAGTGTTTCAATAGCGAATGTTTCTCAGAGGATAAATGTTAACTGTAATGACCAGTGAATAAAAATGAATGGAAGCATGCTTCATAAATTAAATCAATCGCTATTTTTCACATATGTCAATTGCATTATACCAGTGACTAATAGCTTCATGTATTTACAATTCATTTTCAGAAAAGCGTCTAATTGAAATTTTCCTAATTTATCACTTGCGAGTGAAAGATTACGTTAAAATAAGTAATTTAGTCCTCCAGTTGCAAATAAGATAAAACGTCTCGTAATTAGAGATATAATATATTAGCCAAATGGTAGAGGCAGTATTATTACGCAGTATTGTCCGTATTGAGATTGTGTTGAGCCAGAAAATATTTTTTAGATCTATGTAAAGTTACTCCGCATGTTTAATTAAGTTGTAAGGGTTAGAGGTATCACGAAATACTGCAGAAAATATTTATTTCTACGCTCTAATACGTTTAATCATAACGTTTACACCTATACGATGATGAGCAATTGAGCAATAGGACGTTGTATATTACTAATCTATTTTAACTCAAATGTTCTGTTAATTGTTATTGATGAAAGTATTTTCAGTTAACTATATTAAAAAGGGAAGAAATAGTACATTCCTACAATTACTTGAATTTAGGGTCATGACATCTCTACGTAAAACGTTCATCACCGGTCGAGGCTTAATTGTCAATAAGCTAAGTTTCTGTATTGGTTGATATCATTTTGAGAGAATGTGGGAATTTTGAAATTACCATAGATTTTTAATCAATGAGAACTACTCGAAAAATAAGAAGTTTAACTGAGAGTTATTTACAAAAAATATAGTAATTAAACCAGCCATTGTGTTATTACAATCTAGCATTAAAACTTTTTTGTTTTCATTGTAAACCATTCCCGATAGATGTCTGTTTGTAAGAGTAGTAGAAATTATAATTAGTAATTAATTGCAATTATATCAAGCTTATTTACTTACTTTTAACATGTAAGTAATAATATAACTTAATGGACTTAATTCATTTTCGTTTGAATTCCGTTTGAATTACTACGAATGATGTTGTTAGTCAAATCTCCTTCTGGACTCTATTTTTCGCGAAATCTTTTAACAGCGTTTGCCAATAGTTTGACGGTACAAGTCTTAGGCAAAAGTTGTTCTTAGAATTTTGCGGACGTGGACATAATAGAGGGTGTTACTTTGCCAATTCCTTTTGCTTTTCATGCAGTGCTGAATAGTTTCATGAGCACATTGCCCTTTTAACCCTTATGAGAGAAAATAGTTCTTCTCTTCTGGGTAGCAGTAATTCTATTAGGAATAAATCACTCAGCCCACAGTAAATGAAACTCTTAGGAATACTTTATGTGGTCTGTTATAAAGTCAAACTCTTCCTCTATTTTACGACAACCGAAACTGTGTTTCTCAAACGCGTTGCGCTTTTGCGACACCCAGTTCTATTTTTAATGAAACTAGACCGTTATTTTGGTCAATTGCTAATCCTTTAGAAATTGGAAACTCTATGGCTCCTTCTTAAAGTTCCCTCATGATTTTACCTTTAAGAGGAAACAATGACAGTTTATAGTTTTCCACTTAATAATGAAGATATAAATTTGTAATTTATATTTTCATCTTTTTAGCTAGGATTCAGATTCATAATCATGTTTTATTCTCTATCTCTACCGTAAAGTCAAAAAAAAAACGTCATGCAATTTTCATAATAAAATCTTTTGATGAAATATGATACTTCCCTATTTTGACACTAAGTTAATAAGAAAGGTCATCTTAAGTAGTTCATTTATGGCTAGCGAAAACTAGCTGCAGACGGTAAACCTATTGCAAGACATCATGCAGTTGTCCTAGAAACCAGACTCTGCTCCAGTCATTTTAATCCTGCCTGCTAATACATTCTAAGCACCACCTTGAAATATATAGAGCTCAAGAAAAACTTATAGACAGGATGTTTAGTATGTAACGAAGCCACTTATCAGAAACCATTAGAAGTTTCTATGCCTTACGAAATCCCATACGATGAGTTTCGTGCTATCCTTTTCAATTGTAAGGCGAGATTTTGCAGAGTAAGTTTCAAATTCAAAAATTCATCACGTCGAATTCTTCCCCTTTTTTATATATAACTCGAGGAAATGCTGAATAGAAATTAAATGAACAATTTCCATCTTTAGAAAGGATGCTTGAAAGAAGAGTAAGAAAATGTGACATAGTCCGAAGAGAAAGGCTTCTCGGCGTAATTTGGAATATTTTTGGGGAAGATCTTAATGAAATAGCCCAACATCTCTCTACAGGAGATGGGGAGTGTAATGAGAGAAAAGGAGATCGGACGAAACTTAAGTGCTGATTAAAAATTACAAAAGTTTGTTTTAATTACGGTCTTTAATAGAGTGAGCTTCCTTTAGACCCAAACTAGGACGGGAAGAATCCTTACCCATTCATTAGGAAACGTTTTCACTTTTGGGGAGAAAGGGATTATTGTTCATGAAAAGGTTCATTTACAGCTTGTTTACATTTTCCAGCAGCTTTTATCTAAATTACACGATGGTTTAGTCTAGCCATATGATTACAGATATTCAGGATATTTCCAGCTGATTAAATACCTCATATAAAGAAACAAATTACTATGAAAATAAGCATTATAGATAAACTTAATTTTTTCGTCGAGAATAAGGAACAGAAATCATAAAGGTAGCTTATGTTTCGGTAAAGGCTCGGAAACTAATTTCTTTCGCTAGCCGATGTTTCAGTGTACCGATGTATCAATCTTTACGGCAATGAAAAAATTCGTATAGGATTAAGTTTTTCAATGTCCAGATAAATATCTTGCATGTTAGTTTCCGAACTAAAGGGTAACATTCCTCGGCGCGATCTTCGGAAAGGAATTTGATAAGACATTACGCCTTGTTTCAGGCAACACGCGGTTCGTGCTATTTTTTGGATTGCATATCCCACAGGATACTTTTATATTACTGCATATGATTTGTTAACTGGTTGTGAGAGAGCTTTAAATTAACATCAACATGATACAGAGGTTGAATTGGTTTTTCAAGTCATAAAATCAATTTTTCCTATTTAAGAATTTTGAAACGATCTGCTGGTTTGATTGAGTCATAGCATTTCTAAGGGTTGCAGATGTCAGAAGAATCCTAGAAAGACTCAAGGATTGCTATCCGCCTCATGTCAATTAAATTTATCTGTGCCGACCTACTCAACACCCCTGTTTTTCATATCCTACTTTATCGTAGTCGCACGTGATTGATCGCTTGGCAGTCCCCAAATGTATCCTTATTTTTCACTCACTAAATTATATATAGTCATAGCTCAGATTAGTTGATTGGAAGACTGAAAACCAAACACTTTAATTAAAACCAGCCCTAAATTATTTTTAAATCAATCTTTTTAAAAGAAAAGTGACGTAATTTTTATCTGTTAATACAATTAGTGACAACAAAAAATTGCTTCTCTCTATTCTTAGGCATATATAGTTATAAAATTAAAAATGTGTTATCAGTTTATATAATGTTTTTTCCACCTCGCATTTCCTGATGATAAAGAATATATCTTGGAGTACTTTTCAGTGTGGAAAAAGAGGATATCTTAAGATTTTTATGATTCTGTGGCTCGTTATCTGATCAATGTGCTACTAAGTATACTAATTACGTACATTTAAATAAGTGTTCTGTATCAAAGGATAGAAGATAAGAAATTTTCTAAAATATACATTTTGTAGCTAATTATAGATATACTAGTCAACGCCCCCGTCAAGCATGACGGAACTTAATTTACTTTTATAAAATATATCTATTATCGTATATATCTGGTCCTCCGAAGCCAGAAACAGTCCGTAATAGTAACATTTCATAATAACTCAATATATTTCTTACCATTATTTATAATATGTTTTCTATCGTTTTTAAGACATGAAGCCTACTTTACGAACCTTTTTATAGAAAAATATAGGAACAGGCTATCCCCCTGTACTTATATAGGATCATTCATGAAATCAACATTCAACAATGGCCTTAGACGTCAAAGGGATCGGTTGTTAATTTCCGAAAACTTTCACAAATGTTCTGTATATTTTATCAAAATTCTCAAATTTCGGATCTATATAAATTTTTCACGACTAAAGTAACAGTCTATGATCATTTTCCTGTCTTGTGACACTTGTCTCAGTTTCGTAGTACCCTTGTTTATAATTTAATTTTATAAAATAAACGCAAGTCATGAAAACGTACTTACGTTCATCTCTTATGGAAACGTATTTTGGTCTCCAGGGTTACGACATGGGCCTTTACATTTACGAGAATAGTTGTCCTGGGGGTTTCAGCATCATAGAAACACAATGTTGTTTGTTTCAGATCTCTAAGTCAAGTCATTTCTGAGATAAATAGGGGGACGGACAGACGGAAGGACGGACGGGAGACATATTGTTTTATATATGTATGCTATACGTAATCGTTTTACTCGAAAATAAGATCAGCGATCCAACGTGATTTGCGAGTATTGCGGTCGAGTATTAATCGAATGTTATATTTACTGTATTCTTCCGATGAAAAGTCAACCTGTTGCTAGCAATTGATTGGGTTAAATTTGTTGCGATTCTAAAAATACTGAAAGGATTCACGGCAAAGCAAAATGGGAGTGAAGCAGAATGAAAGCTGGAGTGCATGCTAATGTACCGATTTGCATCAGAGCGTGCTCGGATTCAGAAAGCAAGCCGATGGTTTTATTTCCATGAAATTCTGCAAAAAGGGGGTTTGAAACTGCGGAAAAAAAGCTGTGCGAGAAACAATTGATGTTTGAGATATAGTGGAAGCAGAGAGGAGAGTGATACGAAACACAAAGGGTGAAGAGAGAGGAATAAAATGAGGAGGAGGAATGCAGAGCAAAGAATTAAGTTTGAGGATGGAGGAAGTCTAAGGGAACCTATTCATATTTGTATAAATAACTGTAGAAAAGGGCGAAGGATGCCTTATATCAAATGTAGCAATAATTCTTCGGAATAAATGCAGTAATACATCTGTTGGTTTGTTTCTTGGTGGCTGTAATTACCAGATGATGTTGTATAAGGGACCTCGAGTCCTATCTTTTTCCTGACACAGCAGATAAAAAGGATTGTGAGAATCCCTCGGAGAGAAATATTTCTTAGTTAGAGCGCGGAAGCTCTACTCATAAAAGCCTGAAAATTCGCTCCTATATAAAATGATATTCGGAGGACTTAATGCGGCGTTATATAAATATTTTTGAAACGGCAGTATTTGAACCTTTCTGAAGTAATGAATACAAAAATGCATGGCGCAACATTGACAGAAACTATCACATCTATCACACACACTATCATTGCGCTAAAAATTACAAAAAATATAGCGGACATTCTGGAAGCTGCAAGTAAACAGAAAAGTAGATGATAGTTGGAAAGAAGATGCATGCAATTAGTCATAGGGACGCCAGCCTAAAATTGACTCAGATAAAGTAAAATAATATTAGGCAATGAAGAAAGAAGATTTACATAACTATTCCTTAGATCATAAATAAGATGAACAAAGGAGTTTAAAATATCATGTGGAAGGAAAAAAGTAAATACTGAAATTCAGTTCATTTAAAGTCGAGATTATTGAATTTAACTTAATAAGTTTGGAGTAATAGAAATAGTATGAAATGTTTTTATGAAAATTCATACATTCTCTAAAGAGAATATTCCAGTCTTATAAATAAGAATATAGTTCGACTGAAAACGAAATTTGCGTATTAAGAATACTAGGAACAAATCAGATTTAAAAAGTCAAAAAAGATTGCTAGATTATAGTCACGACTGAAATTTGTTGATGACTTACATTTATTTCTAGATAGCAGCATCGATGTTCACTATGACAATTTGGGGCAATTATCCTTTATGGAAATTTTATAATTTATGGAGATATTCAGGGGCCCATATCTCTAATACCTGAGTGACTAAAGATTTTCTTTAATATTAACAACTTCCATGTTAGTGAGAATCCATGAAAAGGACCATAGCTAAGCAGAATCTTGGGCTTCAAATATGGCAGTTGAAGCAAACATACTTCAAAAATGTATGAGAGATTCTAAACTTGTGTTCTTCTCATATTCTTCCCCTTGGGGACTGAAGGTATACCTTTTAGTCGATTTAAAACCTTTGCCAATAAACTTATGCACATAATTTGAATGAGAATCATAAATCAAAAGTAAATTTTATGTTAATACATGGATTATCGAAAGAAAACCTATAAGGACCCTCAAAAAGATGAGAAATTCGTCCGAAGAGGCATTTACTTAATAATCATTACCAAATATTGTATCGAGTTATCATCCCGAAACAATTAACTTTTTTAGAATTTAGAAACAGAGTTAATTCAATGATGTTAATTTTTTGCATTAAAACATTTTGGGGCATACAGATAGTCATGCGGGTAATGCGTTCGACTTCGGTAAAAGCGGTTAATTCCCGGTGAGGACCGACGGGTGAAATGGTCTTAACTGTCGAATCTATTACAAAATTACTACTTCCACAAAATTTTCTAGCGAAGTTTGGTTTATTAATTGATGATCAAGTTTCGAGTTTATTGGTCTAATAAAACTTAGTGAAATGCACTTAATCTGACTAACCCCATACTTTACGCCTAACCATACTTTGGATTCTCCCATTGAATTTCACTTAAGATTAAGTTGGGCGGTGTTTATTTTTAAATAGATTTTTTGTTTTATTTTGTTCATAATTCAGTATTTTGTATCTTTGATAATTAAATGATGCTCTTAGAAATCTGTCGCCAAGTATTAAAAGGTTTTCGTTCATAAATGCTTCCTATTTTCAATATTCTATTTAGAAAAATATTATATTTTCACCCTCTGGCGGATTTCATTAAAATGTTCGTGTTCCCATTTGAAATTAATAAATCATAATTGGTTACATCCAATGTTATCCGTCCTTATGTTAAAGAGAAGACCACCATAAATTAAATATTTAGTTGTATTTCCCCTCAAGAATACCAAAAACAATATGTTTGGTATAGTATGCATAATATGATAAACTGGTCGTCGGAAGAGAATTTTGATGTCCAAGGTAGGAAATGAAAAGGTGTATATTTCAATAGTTACCGTATCTATATTTCCTCGATGATTCATTTTTCTATCACTAATAGCGGAGAATTATCTCGAAATCTCGAAAGTTTATAGGGAAGTGGTCGTTAACCCTAACACCCTATATTTGGCGATTGACGCTTTCAGGTGGGAGATTAGATAATAAAATGGGATTTAAAGGGATAACGGCATTGATGTAACACTATGAAAAAATCGAATGGCCGTATTACGGAAATTGATTGCATCAATAGACGTTATTAATATAAATACATTTACTGATATTATTTCCATGAGACCTTTTTATTGAAAATTGAGATAGAAATTTTACTGAGAATTTTATTGAAAATTATTGAGATAGAATGAAATTACACTCTGTGGACGGTTGGTAATATACCAATGGTGGGCGACCACTAAAGTAGGACAAAGAAAAGAATGCAACTAAGAAATATGCGTAGTAGAAGTTGTAAGAAAAAACTGCGAAGGAGACTGATTCTAACTATTCAGATCGCGTATCAAGAGCTGTGGGAAGCGTCACGCTCAAGTGAATCCAATTTTGTGGATCGACGCCCCTCTCGAGAGATGAGGCTACGAATCGAGTCGATCACCATACCCTTTGTGCTTAATGTTCTTCACCGTTTCCATAGGCCGAAAGATCAACTCTTCCCACCTCCTTGTCGGACACGATGTTTTCTTTCCTCTTTGACTCGCAATCTTGACCCAACTATTCTGGGGTTTTGCGCGATGAATGGATAGATTATACACAGAACTTTCCCTTATCTAGAATAAGTTGTGAAAATATCACACTAGGAATTAGTACAGTCGATGTGACCATAATCCCTTGCAGTAATTTCTCCATCAACGTTAATGTAAGATTCGATGGATGATATTTTGTCCGAGTAAAGCTTGTCCATTCTGAATTTTCTCCTAATTTTTTCAAGGATAGCTTTTTTCTTATTTTTCTATAAGTTCTGGTGAATTTAGTGGCAATCTAGTAATATGCGGTAAGTTTATGGAATTCAGAGGATGAAACGTGCACCTACGAACTCGAGAAAGTGCAGCGAAAGGCAATACGATCTGTAAATAAAAGTTTACGGTAAAAAAGCAAGAATTGTGTAAATGCTAACAGACGAAGGTTAGGAAACCTTGAAAGATAGGAGATCAGAAGCTAGGCTGCCATTGCTTGGTAAATTAGGAGAAAGCACATTTGCGGGAGTCGTAATCTGTATTACGCGACCCCCCTGTTACTTTGATGGATCTGACATTGTACTTAAAATAAGATAAATAGATGCAAGGACAAGTCGTTTAAGGGACTCATTCTTTCCGCAAACGATACGCGGCAACAATAAGCTAAATATGTATCAAATGACCTTAGCTGTCCAAGCACTTTAGCAATAATACTACTAATCGAATGCTTGGTGTGTACACTCCCTGCCACACGCCAAAAGGCAGCTTGTTGGGTATTTATGTAGAAGTAGATTTAGTACGAGCCATCGGAAGTTTTCTTGAGGAAGGTGTTCTTTATGGGCCTTATCCTCAAGGGTTACTTATCTGCGATTGTTTTTTCCCCTTCCTCTTTATTATCTCTAGAATCAACTTCAGATTGACTATCGACTGTGTTATCATAGCTAAAATATGTCTATCCAATTAATTTACTTTTTCGTATTTTTTCGCTAATGTAATGATTCTAGAGTAGAAGTACAATTATTTTAGTTTAGCATCATCATCAAAGGATAGTTGATGCCTTACATTTGGTCTAAACTAAGCCAGAGGAAATAGAAATTTGTATAGTTATTCCGGAAGGGATGGCTCGCCGGAATATGTACCATTGTCATAATTTCCGCGTTAACTACTAGATGTAGATTCATGATCATGTCATGACCGACATGACTGATGCATCCGTCATGTCGGTCGTTATGATTTATGCTCGTGGTGAAAGTGTTAGACGGTTACCTTGCGATTTATTAATTTGTTTAATTAAAAAGTTCGGATTGGCATTGTCCTTTGATGTAAGGAAGAGTGTTTGTAAATACCTTGGAAAATCAGATCAGATCAGGCTTATGTATTACTGATACTCTGGTTAAAATTTAGATGCTTAAAGATTACCGCTGCTTTCAGCCAAAACAAGTGTGGTTGTTTACTAAGATGTCATCCTATTTTCTAGAAATCACATATATATTTTTAACAGACAAAACTGATAATGTAACTAATAAAATGACTTAATATTTGAGAAGAGAACATTTTCCATATTTGTAGGAGAGAGGAAAAGCGAAAATGATAAATAAGTATAATATGTCTACTTTGCATTTAGAAGTGTTTCCAAAGAAACAATAAATATATATTTATGTATGTAAATGATAAAATTATGGAATAATACGACGACTGGCAATTAGAGATTAATATAGACAAATGTTCGGTAATTAAATTCTTCGAAAAGAGAAATGCCAATGATTATTCGTACAGCCTCCATGGGAAAACGTTATCTGCAGTGGAATCGGTGAAATACCTTGGAGTAACCCTCACAATAACTGAACATGGGGTACCTATATTCATAATGTATGTGGTCGAGCACTTAAGAAACTCAGATTCGTTAAGAGAATATTTAGTGGGAGCGAATAAAAAGTCTGTGAGCAATGTTAAGTTGCGTTGGTCAGGCCTCGCCTTGAATATGCATGCAGGTTATGGGATCCTGCAGAAAAGTGTTATATTCGAGAATTAGAAAGCGTATAACGAAAGGCGATACGGTTCGTAAAAAATTGTTACGACAAATCAGTGAGCATTACTCAAGTTCTTCAGGACGCAGGATGGGAATCTGTAGAAGATAGAAAATTTAAGCAAAGGATAAATTTAATAAACAAGATCAGAGAGATCCAGCTACATGTAAGAATTTTTTGTGCTAACGAATGAGCTGTTTTGCTGGTGCTTGCGCATTTAAAGAATCTTCTCCCAATATAAGGTTACAAAATTTTTAAAAACTAAACTAACAAGACTATCTATTTAATTATATCTAAAAATAACATATTATTGTAAAAATAAATTATGAAGTGCCCTAAGAAAATTGTGCCAGACATGTAAGATTTAGTTGAAATGAAGCTAATTCAATTAGAAACACAAAGAAAAGAAACTGGAAATTTTAACACCAAAGGTTTTATTTTCCAACCGGTTTCGACACGTCTGGTGAATTGTCTTTTTTTGTTTGTGAATTGTTCTTTTCTTTGTGATTATGATGTATTTCCATGAATCACGGCCTAATATCATAGAATTAATTCAATTAGGCCTGCAGATAATTGTATTCTGCATGTTATCACTGGACTAGTGTAAGAAGTGAACTCGTGAAATGATGATTATGTACTGATTATTTAATTATGAAAAAGCATTTTTTCTTTACATAGTTTTGAAAACGACTAAGTTCCAGGAATATATTGCGAATTTAATGTAGGAAATCGCTCCACTTTTGTTTCCACTTACTGTGAGTAAGGACTTAAACCGCGGGAAGCATAGTTTTGTATTGCTCCGAAGCGGAAATTTAATTTATACGATCCTATTCAACTCCCTTTTTTTAGATAAGCAAAGAAGAAAACCTCTGCTCTTTCAGTCTTTATAAACAGAAGAATGATTTTTAATAAAAATTCCTTTATGTCTGAGTGTATGTGATAGTGCCTTATCACAGAATCCCTCTGACTACTGAACACAAAAAAGAATCCATCCCCTTTAATACGGCATATTCTTATCGAACATAATGAAAGAAGCCGATATGACCAAGCTGAACGCGTCCACTGAAAGGATCAAGTTGGATTATAGGCTCTAGATTACCTACAATGGCAAAGAGATAAATATGAGAACCAGGGAGATGATAATTAATATTGAAAGAAGAGAGATATGAAGCAAACATCTTAGAAAATTTAGCAATTGACTGAGGATTGTGTCTTGAGGGGTGGAAGTATATTCAACGATAGCTGCATAAAAAGGACCCTAAGATAATTTTCAAAGATATAAAAAGCAAATCATAGATAAAGAAAATGATTTAAAATAAGAAAGAAAAAGGAATGAGTTGTGTCTCTTATGCTAATCGACTAATATCGACACCTTTAATTATAGGGGTCGATTCTCGTAAGATGGCATAGTTTTGATGCACGTTCCTGTTGTTTTTCTTATCATTCTAGATACGACTGAAGATTCGTAGTTTATGAAATTACTGCAATTTCAATATATGAAGTTTATAACCAGTTTAACCAAAACTCGCCGGAATTTAAAATACGCTGGTAAAATTTGCAGTCTTTTTACTGTAAGAAACATATTTTTAAGATTTGGGACGACCATGTAAACATAATATAAAATTAAATAGTTCCTAGCGGACGAGCCTCAGCCCCACGCGCCTCACCCCCACCATGCGGGCATGTGCTCACTTAATTAGATGATAAGCGCACTGTTAGCTTCGTAGACAATTACAACTGTAAATTTTTTCTAATCAATAAGTTTTAATATGTAGAACTCTATTCTATGACAATGATAATTTATAAACGTCGCGGACGCGCCTCAGCCCCACGCTTTATGCGGGTAGCTATACGGGGATAGCTTCTTGCAAGTTTTTCTATTTTCTTGGAGATCAGGAGAGAGTAACTGTGTGTTATTACTTTAGAAGCAGTCCAGAGTTCTGTGGTACTTGTGGGATACACCAGTTACGTTTAGCAGAAATATTTGTCGCTTCTACAAGGAATATTCACCGTATTAAGGTAAGAATTGGTTAAGATACATATCCTTCAGTTAAAAGGGATGAAGAACAGAAATTCATTAAGAGATATTTGTTCAATATTTACATTAACGGAAGGTGTTGTTTCGCAAAAATATTTATAGATGGAATCAATGGGTAGGAGTGATCGCTGCTTTAATCCGCTTCGACGCACTCATAAGAGCATTCCGGTCAATAAGTTGAGAAAAGTTTCGAAGGAAATGCCGCATAAATGGGGACTTTCTTTTGAACATCATCAAGGTATGCGTATTTGTGACTTCTGCCGAAAGAAGATGAACAAAAAGGAGGGAGAAACAACACCAGTACATAAGACAAGTGGCAATGTCAGTGAAGGAAGTGTATCATCATTACCATCTATATTTAGTGAACGTGAAAGTGGTAGTGAAGTAGATATTACTGTGATTCAAGAGGACTCTCATTTGCACCTGAACGAAAAATTATCCTAATTAAAAATTATTGGTGAAACCCCAATTACAAGGAAGAAACTACGTCATACGAAATATGTAAGAGAAAAACTGAAAAAGTTTAAAAAAAGTTTTAGGTGACTATTTCCTCATAATCAGGCTACAATAAATTCAGGTGAGAGCAACGATGACGGAGATAATTCCTTTCTGATTAACCTAAAACGGGCGTTCACTGAAACGGAAGATAGGGATCAGAAAACTAAAATGTTAACTGTCCTTCCACTGAATTGGTCGTATAATAAAATCAAAGAACATTTCTATGCTACGACGCATATGATAACTACAGCTAAGGAATGCA
>KZ308693.1:163672-185337 GCA_000376725.2 Ladona fulva | reverse complement strand
GGATTGCCCGGCATTTGCCCAAGGACGGTAGGGAAACCCCTCCAAAAACCTCCCGTAGGCAATACATTACATATGACACATACAATTATGTACATACACAGTTAAGATATAAACATTAGCTTATCATAGAAGGTTAAACTTAAATAATGACATGGAAAAATTTATAATAATACAATACAAGGATAATATTGTTAGTGTATAAGCTAGCTTACATGGTAGATAGTCCATATAGTCATGTACATAATATTAAGTTATAATTCAAGAGGCTAATTCTACACACTATAAAGTTACATAAAATTAAATTACAGCTTTATACTATGGAAGATTAATGATTAAAAATAGATTTAAGCTTATTTTTAAAAATGTTTACATTTTTCGGCATTGGAATGAAAACTTCTCCAGCTAAAGCGTTCCATTCTCTAATACCCCTATTAACGAATGAGTATTTCGCGATATCTGTTTTCTGTTCGCGTTCTTTGATTGTTCGCGTTCTTTGATTATCATGTATTGCTTACGAAGGTTTTCGGAGGGGCTTCTCTCCCGTCTTTAGGTGAATGCCATACAATTGGAATCAAAATTAATTGATAAGTTGTGCTCCCCTCTGGCGTTGCCACCTGGCAAGAGAGCCAAATTGTAACGTATTTACAAAGTTATGTATATAAGAGTGGAACATGACACCCGGAACGCTATGGAAGCCCTCACCTGAAAATCTGAAACATTTATAAAAAGAGTGAGCTTGTGAGTGTTTGTCTTATTTAGAAGTTGTTCATAGTTTAGAAATGTTGTGATGAATTGCGGAGACGAAATGTGGGAAGAGTAGGAGATTTCGTGGTACGGTGATCTACGATCAGGACGTGTCCGCCGGGACCGTTAAGACGTGTTGACCAATGAGAAAGCAAGAAATGTGTTTCATAAACGAACACGTCTTTGATAATGAAAAACATGATCTTTTTAAATTGACTCTGTTCTGTTTCGTCAATATTATATAAACATATTTCGTCGTATTTCTGCCATTTTGTAAATATCTTATTATTTAGGTGACGTATTGTGAATTAACTGCTGAGAGAGACTTACATCATGTATAATATAAAAGTGCCGCTCTAAAAAAATAACACTTATAATAATGAATGAGCATAGTCAGATCAATCTCTAAATATATGTAATGCCCTTAATATTCTAATTATTTTTTCCTAAAAAGATATGAACAAAGCTAACGGTTAACTTTAAATGTAGCACTATCAACGGCTATTTAGATTTAACAAAAAGTTTTCACATCGGCTGGAACTCGTTGGTCAATCGAAATGTTACTGACTTAATTCCTTCTTCTCTTCGTATTAGCGAGTCGACCGTAAAAAATGGATCGATACCTTTCACGTCCTGCCCGTAATTTTTATGTATGATAGAAATAAGCTAGACTCGTTATTTCTGACTTGACCACAGATGTTGCTGGATCCCTTTTGAAAAGATGTGGTGACATCTGTTTCAGCCGCTGTCATAGATGTGTTAATTAGGTATTTTTCCGAAGAGTCGTTCTTCATAAACGCCCTCCATCTGTAACCTTGAAGATAAACTTAACGAAAGGGCACGGTTTTCTTCCTTGAATTATAATGGAAATGTATACTCAACTACGTTGATAGAGGTGCTCCCGGATAGCCAAGTACAAAACGCGTTCTACTTCCGTGAAAGCTGTTCTGGGTTCGATTCCTGGTGGGGGCCTACGTGAGAAATGAGCTTAGCTTTATAACGAGCGCGATGTTCGAGAGGCGACGACCAAGCGTTACAAGGAAATATTCGCTAAAGTAGATACTTACTTCTGGTCGTTCTTTCCTTCGCAAGATATCGCCTCGAACCAAACTGTAAATAAAATTTCAACGTTTATCTCAATTTCTCTCGCGACAAGTTCTTCGTCACGTGAGGAACAAAGAGTTTTAGGAGACGTATAAATTAGACTGCACGACCAAATTTTTCGAAAGTTACGTTACGATTTCATAATTTTTTACGAAGACGTGATTACTCGAAAATTAATCTCATGAAATTTGTATGTATTCGGATGATGCAAAGAGGAATCACAGCAAAAAGCAGCATTTTATGTTGTGTTGGAAGCGAGTAATGGCAGTTTAAAAAATGTTCACGGGTGAAAATCGCAGCCATTCATTCAATATTTCCTTTAAGCTTTGTTTCTTTTGACATAAAAGCATAAAATCGTCATCACTATGTTGATAAATTCATTCTCATTCAAACCTCATCAGAATTTAAGTAGAAATCGACCATCGTAAACTACGAATCTTAATTTTATCCATCCGAATCTAACGCTCCCCGTAAAGGAGACCCGGCGCGAGGCTTTCCGTTTCCCCCGTAAGGCAATACTGCCAGGTTTTTTGGAATGAGGAATAGAATCTGCATCCAACATAGTGAATTTTGAGAGGATTTCCATCTAGCCATGAATTTTCTGTGTTTCGCTGTAATCTCGAGATTTTCAATATTTCGTAATAGTGATATCAAAAATAGTTCATTGAAAAAATAGTTAAGCGCTATAAACCACTTTCCTTCATTGAAAATATAGTAATTATAGTAGGAAATCTACTCACCAATAAAGAATCACCTATTTTGATGGAGTAACTTCCTGAATGACGGAAAAATTTTATAGATTACTCCTATTACAGCTATATCAGCCTATATTTATAACTTTGTAATGCCTTTCACGAATATTGGAACGACGTAAGCAAAAATAACAAAGTGATTTAAAAGGGATTTCTCCTTTTCTTCCCTATAAGCTGAATAAAAATTACGCAAACTACATTAAAGGGAGATAAAATTCAATTTGGAAGCTCGGAATGGAATTAATCGGTCCTCTTTAGTGCGAATAAGCACTGCCCTTACAAAAAATTTTTGTTGTAAAAACCTTTAGATTATTCGAAAAACTCCTTTATAATACCTCCGTAGGTAGAGGAAACTAATGAAGAGCATTCTAAAAATTTGCAAACCATAAAACAAATCGAACGCTTTCATGTGATACCTAGTGGAACTTAATTAAATTTAATATGAAGAACGACGCAAACGTGAGCTACGGGGTATAGATAGAGTAACTTTCTTAATATAACACGTAATGGTACACTTCTTGTGTTTCTCATCTATTTACACCAGGAAAATATTTTTTTACAATCGTGACAGCATTCAGGACACTATTAAGTCATTAAAAGAGACTATAACCGGTTTACAGACAATTTATCACCACACAATTGCTCTCCGGCTAACTGGAGAGATTATTCGCTCTCTTTTCAACTGTCGGTAGCTGGAAAACAGTGAAAATTGTATCAATTTCGAATTGATGGAATGAATTGATCCATTGCAACTGAAACTGCATCACTATTGTCAATTATCTTGGTTTGCTCTTTTCTTTTTTCAGATTGAGAAAATCTGAATCTCATCGTTCCCATTCAAATAATTATTTAGATAATGCCATGACGATAGTAAGAACGGTGAGGCAGCCCCCTCGTGATATTCATGGAGTATTCAATCTTTAAACAGTGGATCCTTTACTTTAAAAATTGATACATTTCAAATTATAAATTTCTGTGATTAACCCAATTAGTGGCTGACATTAATATCTTATTAAATCTAACCATCCATGAATACCACCAAGTTTATAATTTGATCCAATATTTTTCAGAATGTGCTCAAGTTTTCCGATGAAAATCCCATAGAGTTAAAAATAATGAAAACAAAAACTCAGCAGAATGAAAAAAAAAGTTATTTTCAGTCTGCTATGTCTTTCCACGATGTCATGCGTTCGATTATAGATTAAAACCTTTATATTCCCATCAGCAGCAGTTTATCTAAGACAGACATTTGTGAATTCCTCTCAAAACATTCTTAGGGTATTACTGAGGGTCCATTTTTAATACCCAAAAGTAGGGACTCCGAAGATTTAGATTAACATTTGCAGTATGATAATAAACGTTCCTATGTTCTGTTTTGGCCCAACAAATAGGATGCTGTAAGTACAATAGGAAAACAGTTTTGTGGATTTGTGGTAATTTAGCACTAATAAACTTGCAGTATGCAAGCAACGTTTATTCGTATTGTTAAAAGGCTTCTCTAAAACTGAGGAGTTTAAGGAAGTTGGTTTATTCATCCGTATTATCTTTCCTCAAGCAAGGTCGTTTCTTATTCCATTCGATAATTCTGAAAATTGGTCTTCTCATACACACGTTTCCACATCACATCGTTTTCTTTTATTGAGTATTCTTAGTGAGAATCTTTGATATGGGGCATGAAAAACTGATTTCCGAAATTGTTTTTAGATTTAGATTTATACCCCGCAAGCCGCCAGTGGCGCATGGCATGGGGTGTATCAAAAACTAAGACCTAACCCAATCCATTCTGTTCGCCTCCATAATGCTCTGCGAAAAGAACGACCATAAGTATTGCTCTTATTTGTCTTCCTTCTTCTTTTAGGGTATTGAGACAATCACAGTTTCACGTAGATCCACTACCCTCTCTCCTGTCACAGACTATTTTGTTCTATCCATTTATAGTTTTACTTTATAACATTTTTATAAGTTTCTGTGGTATATTCTCATCTCAACGGCTTTCGACTTCCTCACACGAAGGTCTCAGTTAGCAGCTCCAAATTCTTGTTAGAGAAGAGGGTTGATTTCTAAAATTTATTTCTGTGACTCCCTTTCTATGCCACTATACTGAGAAGTCATATTTTAAGACGAGGAATGAAACAGGTTGTCTTTATCACGCGTTATCAATTTTTAAGGTAAAGTAGACAAAGAAGTGTTCATAAAGAATTTTGATAATATCAGAGAATGTGGTTTAACAACCAAAATAGAGATTAATTTGATTAATTAATAAATTCTGAATCGTTAAACTCCTTATTCATAGGTAATTATAAAGGAATTATGTATTTCAGATTTACGACTAAACAAGGGGAAAATTACACATATTTATAAAATATAGATGGGAATTCTGCTGTTTATATATTAATCTCCTCAATATATCACGATGGATCATTAACCTTTTGCAAAAGAGAATTGCTTTTGAAAGATTTAGAAAGTATTTTGGTAAGTCATTATTTCTTACTTTCACACTCCAACCCAAGAACTCTCGAAAACACTAAGAGGCGCTTCCTTGGAAAACTACAAACTACGAGAGGTAAGTGGCATACTTTCGAGCATTAAAGTTGGAACGTAACCTACTCTTATAAGCTTGACAAAGGAAAATTAGTCATTTGGAGCAAATATGCGGAATCTTTCCAAATAATTGTGGTGTGGTTTCTGTTCAAATACGGTTTCCTGAAATTCCACAGCGATTCTTTTTCTCCACCTCACTCCAGTAAAGTCCCAAAACATAAACACCACCTCTGTTTTCCTTCTTACCTGCAAATCACGTAGTACCAACAGAAATTTTAAGTGCACTGTTTGGCCGCTAGAGCAGCGACAGAAGTTGCCCACAGACTTTTGCAAGTGACTGTACATGAGTAGTATAGTATGTTCTATAAGAACGGAATTTCACTTAGAAGGAGGGAAGGGTGGTTGGTTTGATAAAGAGGTTGAGATTGAGGTTAATGAGTAAGTTCTCAGGATTCTGTTTTATTCTGTTCTAAAGTGGTGTCTGTTAATTTTCTCTCTACAAAGTAAACTTCAGAAGTAAGCAATCACAATAGGTGAAAATACACTATATTAGGTAAGAGAAACCTTTGCTAAACTATAAGTGTAAAATATATAGAACAGAATATTATATAATATTTATTAAATCATTCAGTAGCCTTTACGTTTTATTTCTCCAAGATTCCCTATCTTAGCCAAATATTGGTCATTTGACTTGAAAGTTGTGTAGATTTTTGACAAAAGGATTTTAAACAACGTTAATTGCTATATTAATGCTTCAATGTGTGTGTGTGTGTGTGTGTGTGAAAAATGTGTGACGATTTTGAAAACGAGGGAATTTTCCTATCGTTCATTTTCAATGAATTTTAACTTCTATCGTTCTATCTAATAAATCTTTTCATGTTTAAATATAGATGGATGGAGCTAATATTTTATTCCTCGTAGTTTATATTATTATCATCCATAAATAACAATAATTATATTCAGTCATAAGTCATCAACACCAGTACACCAGTAACTGGAGTACAAGACTTATGTTCCGAAGAATTGGGATTCAATATTATTTTTCATTTTAAAGATATCCTTGTTTACGAAAAATGTTATGAGGTTAAGAACTTATTCAGTGCGCCATGCAAGAGGCAATTAGTCAATTAACTGGAAATGATATTATTTTTCGATCGAAAGATTAAATTGATTAAACAGCAAAACTATTCATTTAGGATTATAACCTCTTTAACTTGCCTATTTTATTTGTTTTGGACTTTAGAGACACCCTAAGATCCCTCAACTTTAAATTAGAGTCTTCTATCCTTTAGCTGGGAATCCCTCGCTCCCGTTTTCCTTCCAATTCCTCTCTACTTTTCAAAATACTCTCCGTATACATTTTTATGCCTCTCGAACCCACTCTCTGCCTTTCCAATTCTGTAACTCTTCTCTAAACGACTTTTTCAATCCCTCTCACCTTTTATATTCTTACCTTCCTCGCTAAGCTGAGTCCTTTATCTTCCTTTGGTCCTTTCCTTCTCTTTACGATTATCGAGAATTCCTATTCTATGATCTTCTCCAGGTCCTACCTATCCATTTTACTGTCGTGAAATAAGTATTCTCTTCTTATCTCACAAAAAATAAATAATAAGATAATAAATCTGGGTAATTGACTTCGTGAAAGTCTTCTAAAATATTTTGATTAACACTTTGATAACTTCTCAGGATTCTGTTTTATTCTGCCCTGAAGTAGTGTCCGTTCATTTACCCTACTCCCACGTATAAATGGATTCATTGAATCCCTCGTGATATTCCTTCCCAACTTATAATACCTTCTGTCCATGTATCTACTTCTGTCTCGCTCACACTTCCCATCCTTCTTTATTTATACTCCAAAGGCATTCATTTTTTCTGGTGCTTCAATCTTGAATAACTTCTTTTTTGCGAACAGTTTGTTCCCGAAGATCGAGAGGACTTCGATGAAATGAACGAATGAAGAGAGAAATGTGAATTCAAAAGACATAAAATATTATTTTACCATTACGAATAAATAAACGTTTCTTTGCAGCCATAGACTTAATCATTAATTGATAGGTTTAAATATTTTCATACAGGCAAAGAAAGTTTCATTTTCGGTTTCTTGTGAATTTACTATAATTTCTTCTTCTCGAAATAATACCCTAAAAAATCTAAATTTTAGGCATATGAAGAATGATAAAAATATCCGGGTGAAAAGTAGACTTCGAGGAAGTAACTTTTTTTGCATATTCTTCAACATATCAACTTCAACAACAATAAACCACTTATAATTTACCGCCCTCTCATGGAAATTCATAAATACTATCCATACGCCTTTACAATCGCAGTCTGAAGAAATTATTCTTTTTTAATTTAGTGTAATATTTCGTGATGACTCTCAAATTTAAGCAGGCACGTACGCATCTATTTATGTTACTGGACTTGTAATATATTTCGTCCTTAATCCCAACCAAAAGCAGTGATTCAAGTTTTACCGGTAGAATTTTCGTCTCTCTTATCATGATAGATATTTTTTATTGAAATGGGATTTAATACATTTCTACTGTTGTTTATTTTGTAATGAATGCACCATTATTTTAACTCTTTACTGTTTTACTAGACCGTCTAGAGTGGTAATATTAGTCCAAAGTAATTTTTCACTTTATTACTTATTACATATTAAAATATTTTTTGATTCAATATTAATATTTTTGATAATATCTCTTCCTTGAGCATGGTATGGGAATTTTACCAGAGCGGGAATCTCAAGCTCAGCATGTGCTCCGTAGAGACAGTTAGTCGCGTAGTTTTTTCGTCTCCCACATTCAGCTTGGTTTCGCTAATTTGCATGCACCATGTGCTGGATTATCTACGAAGGACTGGGTCGCCTGAATTATGTACAAAGGACGCCAGCTGATGCGTGCGTTACTACGCCCATTCTTTGAGTATAACACACGTTGAGTTTTTTACTTTCAGTCCAGCGCATGGGATGGTAATGAATTTTGTGTCTCACTAAGCAATGTTGTTGGTTAAAACGGATCATATCAACAACTGGTTTAAATTCACAGGTTTATTAATTCTACAAAATCTTAGAGTCCTAATTTAAAAGCTCTATAGCTAATTAATAAGCTCTATAATGTTATTTCAATTATATTCTTGTTCACTGTCATATTTCGACGCTGAGGATGATTTCTACATGATAAATTCGTGAACAAATTCACTCTGCTAGTTGGATAACTTTTAACACTTTAAATTTTCCAAATTTTTGGCAAAAATAACGTTTTCATAAACAGTCTCGCAATAAGAAAATATTTGAGAAAGGGAGAACTTAATTTTTCGTAGCTGTGTTTCGATAAAATACTTATTGAGATTATATTGGCTTTCCCTTCTTTTTACATTGACTTTATTTCTTGTGAATTACCCCATCTCAAAAGCAATAAACAAATATATGTGAAAAACTGCATTTACATTTATTTGTATGAAGACATTTTGGTTGAGTTTAGAATGTGGATGTCACTCCTTTCTTGTTGGAATTCAGTTAGAAACACAGAACTTCTTTACTTTCTTGAGATAGTTGTCTAATTCATAGTAGTAAGTTTTTTTACGAAAAAAGCGTCCGCAAAGGTACAGATTAAAAGATTTTTTTGGTAAAAACTGTAAACTTTGCATTTCTTGAGTACTTTAATCTCTTCCTTAAATTAGTCAATCAACGAAAGAAAAAATGCGTTTAGCTCAAAATCCTTGCATTGGCATTGTCAAGGAATATAGTACGTGTAGCTCGTGCGTATGCGTACGTACGAATTTGCAGTACGTGGGGTGGGCCGAGCAGCTTGTATTACAGTTGTCTTTCATTTGCCATTCGTCTTATTCGTCTGAGGAGGAAGGATGAAGAGAGAGTCAGGAGAAATTCAAAAGATCGCATTATATCGCAGGATACGTTCCTTCTTTCCTGTATAACTAAATTTGACCTCTCCCTCAACTCCGAACCTAGAGTTCTCTCACCTTCACGAAGAGATTGAACATTCACTGAGACGAGAATTTCTGATCAGTCTCTTCGGATTCATCCTCAGAAGTTAATATAAATATGCTTGCATAGGCATCCATTTATCTATTCCATCTCGACATAAGCACGTTATTCGCCTCGTACTTTCACAGTATACTTGTATAAACTTTACTATCCTTAGTTAGCCCTGGTGGAAATAAGCGCATTTAACTATAAATTATTTTCATGTAAGTATGAAAAGAACGTGCTGTCGAGTTAATAAGAGAACTATATTGTAATTACCTTGGTTGGCTTGGGTGGAGTTTTATATTTTTAAAGATAAAAAATGTGCTTTTGAGGTTATGTGAGTACAAGTCCGTAATTTCCTGAGTGGGTTTTTTTTAGGTTCTGGGATCTTTTATCCCTACAATCACATTACAACTCCGACACATGCAACCTTATTTTTCACAGATTCCTAGCTATCGCATTATGTATGCATGTAAAACATCTTTAGCGTTTAGTTCTTTCGCTCCCTATAAAACCACTCACGTTCTCCTCTTATACCATCCTAATCATTCCTTTTAGGAAAAGTAAATGTTCTTCTTGTAAAACAAAGCAGTTCAAACAATCCACATTCAAAAAGTAAACAACCCTGCAGTCGGATGGTAAACTGAATTTTTTCCGCGAATAACATCTTAAGCCCTTATTTTTCTTGTTAATTTCATGGTAGGTAGCCTTTTTCGTTTATCCTCACCCGAATTTGAACGAGGGAATTTCCTTCTGGTAAAGAATTTAGTCAAAACACCGACTCGTGATTACGGTATCTGGCCAGTTTTCCCTTCGCGATCTTTCTTTCGCTACTCGTTCATCCTTTCATTACCCATCCCATTTATCCTTAAGAAATCTCCCTGTGTTGTGCCTACATCATTTAGATATCTCTCTTCCTCTTATATTTCGCCTCGTTTACCCTCGCTTCGCTCCCTTTTTTCTCTGACTCTTCCCTAATCTTCGTCCCCATGCCCTCTTTCCCGTATCCTTCCTCTCGTTTCAAAGTTTCCCGTTTTTATTTCCTTTTCATTTTTACTAATTTTGTTTCGCTCCTCTCTTTTATTTCCAATTTCGTTTTTTATATCTCTCTTTTGAGCTTCATTGCGTATCTTTTTAGCTATATTCTTCCTTTTCTATATCCTTTTCTCATTCTTTTACCATCTTCATCTCTATTCTTCTCATCCACTATCACCTCCATTTTCATTTTTGCTTGTCCTCTTCTGTCGGTCTAATATCTCCAAAACAACTTTTTCTCTTCCTCCATTGCTATTTCATTTTCTTCCTCCATTGCTATTTCATTCTCTTCCATCTCTTTTTCTTCTTAGTTCATTCACCTCTCCATCAACTCCCTTTTACGGGCTTGCGACGTTTACGGGGTCAGCAATTCCTTAGATGTCATCTCGCCACTTTATTCCTCGGCTCTTCCACGCACCCCTCGACCTAATATTATTTTCAACCCACTTCTCTCCTTCAACGTCAAATTTCCACTTTTCTCGCTGGTCCCCTATCTTTCCTTGTTTCTCTCTCTTATTTATTTTTCGGAATGCTCCATCACCAATCTCTTAGGAGCAAATTAATACCTTTCCACTGAATTTCAACGCTATGTTTGCTTTAGGCGTTCACACGTTCATCGGTGAAGTTTTACATTCATCGCTAACGGATGAAATTTTAAAATTTGCCTCAGTTTTTACGGGAAATTTTTAATTTTCTCTGTATCGGAAATAACACTCCTCCTTTTTTCTTTAAGTTATACACATATATTTCTTTTTGAGTTGGAATTTCAATTTTATTATTTTATCATGAATTTGCAAACTGCCTTACCTCATTGCATGTATCTCTCAATTATTTACTGTGGTGGCTTAAACGGGGAGTTTACCGAGGTGGGAGTCTCGAATCCACACGAAAGAAAGTCTTGTACTAATAAATAAAAAGAATTACAAAAGTCAGATGTGACTGGGACTAAAACTCAAATTTTCACTTCAAATCGATTCTCAGACCAGTTGAATATTCGCACCAAACAGTTCCACTCAGTTTTTCGAGAGGTTTGTTGGTAAAGCGAACATTGGCACTGACTTAGCGGAATATCCTATATATTATACAGCGTATACTTATATATTATATCCTTATACTTAGTAACTATAGTTATCAATGAGAGGTTCAGTATATAAATTGGAGAAAAATACTCCAAATATTTTAACAAAGGAATAGATAAGGATAAACCTTACAGTAGTTTTTTCTCTGTTCCTTGGGATTTTCAGGTGCAACCGACATCGTGTAAAGTTGACACTTATCCTTTTCGTTAAAGCCGTATATAAGCATGTATTTCAAAATACGTTTCGATTAATTCTTCCGTGGCATTTCCGTGGGAGTTTCTTATACAGAGAATCTCTCCTCTTACTCGAAGAGAGGAGAGATAATCTCATTCTTTAGATGATGCCCTCCCTACTTGCCAATAATATTCTCCTCCTTATCCTTCCTCTATTCCCGTTTCCAATATTTCAAACCCACATTTTTATATGCTCGCCTTTCTGAGGAACAATTTCTATCCTGTAATCTCTTCCTTTCCCCTCTGTCTAATTCATTTCCGGTTCGAATGAGATTTTCCTTCCGAGCCCAGTCGTCTCCTCACTAGGTATCACATTTTTCTTGCATATCTTCGTCATTAATTTCCGAGAGGGACCTAAGTAAGTTTACGTTATCCCTTTTCCCTTTCACCTCCATGAACTCTGTTCCTTCTCTTTCGCCAAATCTGCCATCTTTCTTTTTCGCCCATACTCCTTTTGAATCTGTCTTCTTACATGTCTTACCTCACCGAATGTCTCTTCTAGTTGCTAATCACTCCGCCAGTATCTCGTGATGTCCCTTCCAATGTTTTTAGTTCCATCATTTCAAAACTTCTCCACTCTCATTTTTTCTGTTCTACCTGTGATCGAAATATTGGGTTCGATATTTAATCTAACTTCAACGAAAATAATTGAAATCTCTTAGGTGTATAGCCCTCCGTTCGCTGGAATATATTTTGCATTGGCGAGTATATTCAGCAATCATAGCAAGGTAAGATTATAATTTTGAGATAAATTTCTCTCTCATTTATTTCACTCTTCAATCAGCATTTCCTACAGTATTCGTCTGACGATGAACTTAACTAAGTCTGAAACTTTAATGTATTCCCTTGATATTTACGGATGGGATAGGTATTGATAATGAATTAATAAGCGAGCAAATATAAAAATTCTGTGATAAATTGATCCACGCACATACACACATATATAAGCTCCCCCATGGTTCAGTAGTAGTAGTGTCGTTAAAAGTGCTTCGAAGCTGAGGTCATTCTGCACGAAAGTCCCCACAGGGAATCAAATCCGAGACCGCTTTCGACAAATTCGAACGTTGCCCACTTGGCTATCTCCCAAGGCTCAAACGTTTCAATTTGGTGCTGCATTGAAAGTCATCCGAGGGTTATATCGATGATCTTAACTTATTGAAATTAAATAAGGAACCCTTATTGACTTTCAAGAACACAGTTATGAATTTTCAGAAGTTTGGGAAAAGCTGCCCTTAGTATAAAAGGAATGTTTCCATGACTATTTGTACTTTCTTTTAAAATAACGTCATTCTTCTTTTCTTCTTCCTCATTCAATCCTTAAAACTTTCCGTCATTTCATCAAGTGACCAATTATTTCTCCACGGCACCTCAATTACCACTTAAAGTCTTTTCATAATGCGGATTTTCGGTCATTACTTTCTCTTTTTCGTAGATTTCCATGCAATTTGCTACAATCGTTTCCATTTATTACCCCACTGTATACCTCAGACTGTGCCCTTTTATTTCTCTCTCCCTGAGCTTCACTTTTTTTCTCTTGAGTTAAATTATGACAATTCATCAAAAAAATAGTTTCCTCGCTTTAAAAGTATTCATCTCTTCCTTGTAATCTTTCTTTCCATCGCAACATGATGAAAATAATACCCACTTACCCTCTTTTCCAAACGCCCTTACGCAGCTATTTCCTCAGTCGCCCTTCGGACTATCGTGTGGAGTCTGTAGAAACGTAAAATGAAGAGGAACTTCGTCAACGACCGTCGGTGGTTTGTTTTCAGTTCTATCCTCGAAAATAAAACCGGCAATTGATCTATTTAATTCAGTGCGTCGTAAAAAGGTAGTTTTGCACTTCATTTTCACTTCAGCGAAAAGTTGAAAATGGATTATCTGTCGATGTAGCGCTTTGCCGGAAGGTCTTTCTAATGAAATCAGCCTTTACTTTGGTTTCTCGGGTTCAATTGACTCTTCAGTAGATTTTCTGAGGGAAATATATCTGAGGAAAGCGAACGATTCCGCACGAACCGCTTCCTTAGGAGGCGTAGGGAAGGAAAAGAGATGAGCAAGGGTTCCTTAGTTTTGAGTGATTCAGATTCCAACCGATATTCTACATATTGAAAGCAATTTCGATGTAAATTCTTCTTGAAGTCTGGTTCAAGGTAAAGGTATTCAACGTAGGGCTCATGGAAAATTTGTCCTTTATGGAATATTGAAATTAATTCACTTGAATTGATTGAAATTAAAATTGAATCACTTGAAATTATTGAAGATTAAATTAAATCATTTGAATGTTAATGCCGCATATTGTAAGGCTGTAACTATTGTAAGAGACTAAAGTTATTGATTTGTTGAGAGAGGACGAAGAACGCCCAAATACGAATATATTATAGAAGGAAACCAAGCAAAAATACAAAATCCACATGAAAATTCACTAAGCCAAGTCAAAATTTTAATATCCCTCAAATGCTCATAAATATTTGCTTCACTTGTCGCAATAGTCAGTGCGTTTTTTTATTCAATAAGTTGCATTTCTTTCCCTTAGTCAACCATTTGCTTTATTCTATATTCTAAAAATGTAAACAGATGTATTTATCGTACGGGTTCATGAGGAATTTGCAAAACATTGACAAGTTGAACGATGCTTTTGTACTCTATCGATCAACCTCCCCATCCTTTTAAAAAAGTAAAAGACATTTTTTAGTAAAAGTGACAGAGACATTTTCTAATATATATTCAGTAATTGACATATTCAGTTTCAATGAGGATAAAATCTTAACCCAAAATGTTTCCCTAAGGTTTAACTTCTTAGACCAAGAGTGGTACAGAGTTAGAAAGGAATTTGTAGAAGAAGGGAAAATGAATATAAAGTTAGTTCATTCTCGTTCTCCCTTGGGTATTTTCTTGGAGCACGCATGGTATTGCAAAGCTATGTTTTAGACTTATCTAAGAATAGGTGTTCCTTAGCTATCAAAAGCCGGGTCCTCCATCCAAATTAGCAGTCTTGATCATGATTATTTTCCTATTATTCGTGAATTCATCATTTCCCCGGCTAAACCCCTCTATTCAGTTAATACATCAGTTAAAAGACGATGAAAATTTGAATTCATTATAATTCAGTTATTTATTAGCGGTGAGAAATGTAGCTATGCGTGGCATATTATTTCTTAGTCTCATTCTCGTTTCGAATTCTGCTGGGCTCTTTGTTAATACCCCTTTTTCTTCGACTCCTACCCTTACTTCGTTTTTCATCGTTTCTCTGATCTCACGAGATTCTTTCCCAATCCTATGAAGTCATATCCCTTTCTACATATCTAAGGAAGGAGGAAACCTGGAAATCCTGTAGAAAAAGTAATAAAAACATAAAATATGTGATGACTCGTATTTCCATCCACATAAAACCAATAGACATAATCCTGACTTTGATGAACGAGCAAACCGACTGGGAACTTTTCAGGTCACGTAACATCGTAAGAATCTGTAAGAGCGACTGGGAAGCACTGGGAATACGAGGATGAGTTGGAAGCGTTGACGTATCCATACGACTACACTTGACGGAATTTTGATGTACATCTTTATGCACAAAGAAGACTGCTCCTTACTCATGATATCAATCCATCAAAACACATGGTAAAAAGGATTTTCATGGCGATCTTCAAATTCTAGTTTACGACCCCTATCTCGTATCCGGATTTCGTAGTCAGAATATAGAATTTTTGACATTTTGGAACCAAAAATTACCTCACATTTCCACGAACGTAACTTTTGATTTTTCTCAAGCGCTCCAGGTTACGTTAGATGAAGACGTATTTAGGTTTGGAAATTTTACCCTCTAACGAAATAGTGGTTGTAGAAATACTAACATTATAACATAATTGTGTACATTGTATATTGTTTCATATACTATTTCCCTTCCAACATCAATAATTTCCTCCGATTTGAGGCATCCAGAGGGTCAAATCTGAAGCAATTCCTCTATAAACGGTAGATAAATTGTTAATTTTAAAAAGGCATGTAATTTGATATATAATGGTTGCCTAGATATCAGTTAGTTTGGTAAATCCTACATTTTACTGTTTGAAGAACTCTATGAGTATGAACACAACTTTTTAATTATGCCACAATTGAAGGCAATAATCAAACTTTCTATACTGACACTTATAGATAGATAGATAGACCCCTTATTGGCGAATTTAGGCCCATGTGGGCCCCTCTTCCAGCTAACCTCGTATGGCATTGTGATATGTACAAAATATAATTATAACTGAAAGAAAGAATGCGGTGTAGGAAAAAATCATTGCAACTCAAGGTTGACAAAGAAAAAACTCACATTGCAGGAAAACACCCACAGAGAAGGGGGGTGAAAATAAACCGCGAAAGCACAATAAATTAATATAAGGACAATAAATCATACAATTAATTTAAGGTAATCAAGAATGAGAACAAAAAATGAAGATCGAATTATAAATCACTTTTGAGGTTCTTTGAACTTCTTCAGAATAGAGGTAGGCCTCGTCTTTCACTTTCGTATGCTTCGCTCTTTCGTAGCTCACCATTTGCAACCCCACTTCACGGGGCATTTTGTTCTTTAGGGATTAAAGATCGCAAAACAGCACTTGCATATCTACCAAGTAAGTTAACAGAAAACAATTGCGATAAACTAACATAAAATATTTGCATACTTCATCAGAAGTACGTAGAAGCAGGATGGAATGATAATTCTGAGGATGAATACAACTAATGAGAAAACGAAGCAGACTTAATACTGCGGAAAGGTGAAAGATCGGTTGTAGTTCAGTTCGATTTTTCAATCTGAATTGGCATCTTATTCTTATTGGTATCAAATTTTTTAAGTCGATTTTTGCTGTATAAACTAGCCCCTGCAAGTTAGACGACTTTCGCTTATTTAATTGATATTTAGTACGGGGCTGCTGTCTTACTTTCTTATGGTCTGTATCATCAGATNTTCCCCAGGTAAATTGTTCCATTCTACTATTCCCCTATTTAGAAAAGAGTATTTACAGACATCCGTTTTTTGTTTTAGAGTACCAACTTTATGATTGTGATCATTCCGTCCTAAATAATCCGGTTTCCGGAGTCTACTGTTTAATTCTTTCAATGAAGGCTTCCCTATCACGGTTTTATACATATTCCCTAATCTTTTGGTTTTACGTCTTGCTTCTAACTTTTCCCAACCAAGTTCCTTAATCATTTCATTGACAATATCCGTTTTCCCATATCTGCCCAAAACGAATCTTGCTGCGCGCCTCTGTACATTTTCGAGTTTACCCGTAAGACCTTTTTGATGTGGATCCCAAACGCTATCGCTATACTCTAGCATCGGCCTAACAAGTGTTAAATAAGCCTTTTCTTTAACTTCCCTACGGCACTTTTTTTCTGATTTTTTTTCTGTTTCTGATTACAAAATTAAGTGTTCTGTTCGCTTTACAGGTTATGTTTTCGATATGACTTGATTTGAACTGGTTCAACCCGTGAATCAAAGTGGATGACCCTTTTTACTGTCAGTTTATTACGACGGTGTTAGCGAACTTTATTTTGACCTAATACTATCATTTTTGAATCCTAATTATGGACGAAATCCGTTGTAACGAGCTGTCAGAATCTGATGCATGTGAGCCCTTTATTTAGAATGCAAGTTTCTGCAGAAGAATGTGTCACCTGGATCGATTGAAACTATCCCATACAACCTATTAGATAACTATGTTTCAGCTCACTCTCTTTTGAAATGCTTCCCATATTTTTCACGAGGACGTAAGATTGCATGTATGTACATTTCTCTTAATTAAGATATTTGCATCAAAAATATGTAACACCTTTTCGCTCGCGCCCTTTCGCTGTTCTATTTTAAGTTACGCAATTAAACGATCCAAGTCTTGGTCTATATCTCAATCAGAATAGTCGTGGTATATCTTATATTTATTGCAATTCTCTTTAATATTCTCTTTGAAAAGATTCTCCTTTGATTTTTATTCTTTCTGTATATCCTCTTTCATACTTTCCTGTCCCGTGATGCATTTTTCCATTCTGAGAGAGCGACTTTTCTGGCACTTTTCTGTAAGTAAATCATTTTTTCTCTTGGCTTTCGCAGAATTTTTGTGTCGGTCTCTTTAAATCCCTCTCAGTATTTTCTGCCGGTAGCTCCCACATGATCTCGTTGGTTATATCTCTTCTGGTGCTTTTTATCTTACGGCTGCAAATTCAACTAGACAAAACCTACGTGATATTGAGACCTTCTGTAAAATTCATTTATTCTGCAATATTTCTGTTTCTTTGAGTATCCAACGCTACTGTGTTGCTTATTTATCTATCTTATGATGCTAATATATGTCCTTTATATCCTTGGTTAAGGTTATCTCTTCTCTTTAGAGACCTGTGTATTACAAACGTTAAAAGAAAAATACATGCTTCTTTCTAAATCGCCTTCCCATTAAAGACGCTGACAAGCTATCGTAATACCAATCATAATTAATTTATTCCGTTCAATATACGGATGATTTTATATCCTTATGAAGTTTACTGACAATTATTTAATCATCAATTGTTTAATCATACGAGTATTGCATAGTCCTGCTATATATTTCATGTTTTTTTGCTATCAAAGTGGGAATATCGTGTAAGATAGATGCAACATCTATTTTCTATTTTCTTATTCTCAATCAGAAATACTTCTCATGTGTTATGGATACTATCTGAAAATGATACAAACGCAAAATTTTGCAAAACGTACCTATCTCTTTATTTAACTAAAATGTATTTTAAAATCATCGTTGTTTCACATTTTCATCGATTTCAGCGTATATTCATATTAAAATTGATATGTTCAAGCGTGACTTCGTGGAATGGACACAACATTTCCGAAGAAAAGGACTTCTTGGTAACTTCCACACAATTTTTTTATATTTTTACGACGCGTTTCGTCAATGATTTGACATCTTCTGGTAAGGAAATACAAACATTTTGGGTTTTTAAATAGGGAACGGAGAGGGGAAGGAGACAATTATGGGGGTGGGTGGGGAGAAGGGAACAGGGTAGCAGGTAGGGAGAGGAGGGGCGAGACATTGGGAAATACATAAATGTTCAAGGAAGCTGCTCTGAATTTAGTTGAGTATTTCCTATAGAGTTTTGCTTGCGTAGCCGTACTTGCTCTTAAAATAGGAAAGAGAAAAGGAGAAAAATTAAAGAAGAAAAGGACTTCTTGGTAACTTACACACAATTTTTTTATATTTTTACGACGCGTTTCGTCAATGATATGACATCTTCTGGTAAGGAAATACAAAAATTTTGGGTTTTTAAATAGGGAACGGAGAGGGGAAGGAGACAATTATGGGGGTGGGTGGGGAGAAGGGAACAGGGTAGCAGGTAGGGAGAGGAGGGGCGAGACATTGGGAAATACATATATGTTCAAGGAAGCTGCTCTGAATTTAGTTGAGTATTTCCTATAGAGTTTTGCTTGCGTAGCCGTACTTGCTCTTAAAATAGGAAAGAGAAAAGGAGAAAAATTAAAGAAGAAAAGGACTTCTTGGTAACTTACACACAATTTTTTTATATTTTTACGACGCGTTTCGTCAATGATATGACATCTTCTGGTAAGGAAATACAAAAATTTTGGGTTTTTAAATAGGGAACGGAGAGGGGAAGGAGACAATTATGGGGGTGGGTGGGGAGAAGGGAACAGGGTAGCAGGTAGGGAGAGGAGGGGCGAGACATTGGGAAATACATAAATGTTCAAGGAAGCTGCTCTGAATTTAGTTGAGTATTTCCTATAGAGTTTTGCTTGCGTAGCCGTACTTGCTCTTAAAATAAAATTGATATGTTCAACCGTGACTTCGTGGAATGGACACAACATTTCCGAAGAAATGGACTTCTTGGTAACTTCCACACAATTTTTTTATTTTTACGACGCCGTATTCCGACGCCGTATCGACGACGACGTATTCCCAATGTCTCGCCCCTCCTCTCCCTACCTGCTACCCTGTTCCCTTCTCCCCACCCACCCCCATAATTGTCTCCTTCCCCTCTCCGTTCCCTATTTAAAAACCCAAAATTTTTGTATTTCCTTACCAGAAGATGTCATATCATTGACGAAACGCGTCGTAAAAATATAAAAAAATTGTGTGTAAGTTACCAAGAAGTCCTTTTCTTCGGAAATGATATGTTCATATTATTAAATTTTTCATATTCACATTGCAGCGAGCCTGAAAAAGTCAATACTACATAAAGCTAAATTATAGTTTGTGAATAAAAATTCAGATTTCGAACCATTGAGAGGCAAAAGCAGGATATCGAAGAGTTATTTGCGCAAAGTTGAAAAATAGTTTTTTTATAGTTGTAAATATGTGATTAATCATACAAAAACAGTCGTTAAAATAACACTCAGTTGTAAACAGAGAAAGATATAACCTTTGCTCTTGTTTTATAGCATCAAATACAAATATGGCTTTGATGGCATTTTTCCTCAGAATAAAATTATCATGAGGCGAAATACCAAAATGTACCCCACAAAGTGCGCTGAGTAACGGGAACAAATAATCAATGAGAGGCTTTCAAAGTGGAAGAGCATGTGAGGGTAGGATCAGAATGGAGAAGTGGGAGGGAAGGGGAGGGATGGAAATTGCGGTTTAGATAATTGACATTGGGAAGATTTTTGTTGAGGATACAAAGAATTGTTTGCGACTGATGAATCAGAATGCCCCAAATTCTAAAATTGGGATATAGTAATCATGTTAGCTGATGCGAGTCGTCGTTAAAGTTGGAAAATCTCTCATCCGAAAGCATTCATTGATGAAAGTTTATCCACACTTTTCGCACCAGATGTTTGCTCTCGTTTCGTCTTGCATTTGGTCAAAATATTTAAACCTTAAAGTTAAATTTTAAGTTTAAATTTAAATTTAACTGATACGAGTATAACATTACAATTACTAAAATATATTTCCAGTGTCTCTCCCCTCTTTTTGTTGGAAAACTTGGTAATTGATCGATATAGAACAATCGCATACCTCAACTTGTCATTGTATAGTGAATGATTTTGGACGTATACCATAAACATATCAGCGTAAGATTAAATGTATACTTCGTCAAACTTTTTTTCTCATCGTGATAATTTGAAATTGACTTATCTTTTTTAGATTAGGAGTGATTCGATTGGTAACATACGAATTGTATTAATAGGCTAGGAAAGCAGTATTCTCTTTGGTAATCTAAAAAGTATTTTAAGCTTTAGTTTCTTTCTCGAATAGTGGAGTCGTATTGGCCGTAGTTCTATGGGCTGCTCATATAGCATGAATGTAGTGGCAGATATACGGTAAAAATAAAGCAGCAGAATCCTTGATAACGAATGAAGGATTCTGCTGGTGGAATAAAAATTAGAACATTCTTAGCTCCACATTTCCTTAGGAAGAAAAAACTCGCGACACGCAGTAAACTTCTTTTCGAACTTTTCAACGAGTAAATTGGAAAACAAAATTAATTTAAACGAAATTGTATAAAACTGCTCGTGTATACTGGCGATATTACTTTGAAGGAAATTAGACTTCTATTAATAAATCTCCCCTTGCTCATATTATGCCTTGCGCGGGTAACCTCATCGATATTGTCGTCGGTTACAACTTCTGCCGACGCCAGCACCACGGCTATATGATCGATGAGAGAGTTGCCGAGAAGTCGTCGGCTTTCTGGCGATGTGCAAGTATAAAAAATAGAACTGCACGTTTCAGGTCAATGTTAATCCAAAACGAGTTGCGCCACTTTTAGATTACAAAAAAATTTTGCGTCCCATTTCAAGCGTGCCATGTGTTTGGAACTATTTTGGTTGCACGGCCGTTGGGTTTTATCGCTCAGCAATATAATGAAATTCCAACTATTTTAGCTTTTTCAGTTTTAGTAATGCTCACATGAATTTTCATATATATATATATATATATATAGAAAAAGGACAAAGACTCTCCATGAGCTCCAGCGGCCGTAACCAAGAGGGAACAACTGACTGCTTTCTTTCCCGCCCTGAAGAAAACCTAACGGCCGTCTCATGAAGAAGAGGGAGGAGGAGGTACCAAGAGAGAACAATACAATACAATAGTTTTCTTTTTCTACAAGATTTTGTTCTACAGTTTTTTTTATTATTAAAGTGCTATCTTGATTACTCTGTTGTTTTAAATTTGTTTAGAAAAAGAGAACAGCTACA
>KZ308693.1:131261-143892 GCA_000376725.2 Ladona fulva | reverse complement strand
GATAATGAAGTACGGCCAGAGAGAGTTGATTTTATTATATAAATATGATAATAGTATTAATATAAGAAAAATAAATTAATTAATAACCCTACACTCATAACCCTTTAAAGCGTCGAGCGTTATTGGTAGCACTTTTTCCCCTGCGATTGGTAGTTTTAGATTCTCAGAATCTGTCATATTTGTATAGCATAACTCAGTAATGTGGTACATTGCCCTTTTATACTTAGGCAGTACAATGTGCTTATAACACATGGTACCAATGGGGAAAACACGATAACAGAGGCCGGTTTCATCAGCGTTGTATTTATCAACCGCACTGATATTCTATAAAAAAAGTTGGAAATTCAGTATTTTCCCATAGTCCAGCACTGGCATTGACGCTATCCGCTATCCCTTTTATGTTTTATTTTTCTTTTGGTTCGATATTACAAATCGATTTCCACTGAGGCAACCAAGTTTTAGTTACTTTAAAATCATTGTTGTTGTTCATTTTTTTAGCAATATACTCTAACATTGGTGCAAGGATCGGTACGTAGATTTGAATATAAATGAGTCCGTTGCTATGTCCTTCACGTGTTCCACTAACGTTGTTAGCGTACAATACCACATTTTAGGATAACCCTAAATTCATTCATTCATGCATTCACACGCCACAATTAATACCTATGAGTTACATTCAGCTGTAGTTTGTTGTTACCAGAACACATTCGAGATGTTATAGGAAAGGCGAATAGAAAACAAACATTAAAGAGGGAACCTGGTTTAGAAGGGCAAAATTTAAGAGTTTTTTGGAAATTTTTTTTAGAAAAACGGTAAAATATACAGCCTTTTAAGCTGTTACATACCTTTATTTTACATTTGAGACTAAGAAATATATTTTTTCATTAGAGATTAACTAAATTTATCGTATATATCGTAGGATCTCTGCAGGGGATTCACACCAATTGGTGTGCATTCTTGCATCTACAATATCCGTTCAAATCTTGAAAACGAATTTTTTTCTTACAGAATGTAAAATTATCTATTCGATGAATGTCTAAAGTTAAACAATTTGAAATATTAGAAAATGCCAGCTTTTTAAAGTGAAAATTTAGGTTTTGTTTAAAAGATTTCCTTCACTTATAACAATAATAATTAAATTAATATTTCCATCAATATCTGAGGTTCATCGAATAGATAATGTAATGCGCAAAAGGCATGTAAAAGGAAATATTGATAGTTGAAATAGTTTTTAAGTTATCGTGCACACCAACTTCAAAAACCCTCTTTCAAGAAAAACGAGTTTAAATTTTTTGTTATAAATATCTGCCATAAAAGATAAACTTAAGATTGTTATCTGCTTATCTACCATGCTTGATGCATATAGCAAACATTTTGCATCTTTATAAAAGTCATTCAGCTCCTCTTTCTCACTCTATGAATTATTCGAGCCTCCATCGCAGTGCTCAAGCTTCGGCGCTTCTGCCTCGCCAACCTCTTGCGTTCATAGCTGTCGGCGTAAATCTTGAATTGCTGCCCCATTTCTAAGTATTCCGTTAATTTAATCACTGCAGAGTAACCTTCAGATAAAACATCTGGAGTTATGTAGGCGATTTCGCTAATTTTTTTGCCAGAATTAGGGTGTTTCGGAGCCATGCGCCAAACAGTTGATCTCTCGTTGGTATTTTGTGCACGCTCTCACTGCAAGTGCACCAAAAACTTTTAAAAATTCTGTGACCCTGTTAAAATGTGTAGGATAGTAACCCATACCATATTAGTAAGAGTGTATAGTTTCCTATCAGTTGCGCTTTCTACTAGTTTTTCTTCTTTTCTCTTATAGTATTGATTGCCGTAAAATTATGTTCCTGGAGTGTTACTTCACGAAAACCTTGGTTCTTTCTTCGTTTTGGATAAGGAATCATACGGTTTAACTAAAAAAACAAGAAGCTACGACCGAAACCTCCAAAATTTTCTCTAAAACTGGCTCCACTAAGAAAGAAGAAACGAATCATACTGCGCCTAACTTTTATTACGTCAAGGCATATTTGGACCTTTCTTATTATTCATCATGTAATAAATAATATATTAATTATTATACTCATAATAGTCGTATCAGTAGATTTTACGAATCTTTTACGAAGCAAGTAGACCTTTATGACGATGCATAGAAGTATCAAGTAGATGTATTTATGGACGAAAGTATTATTTTGTTTTCCGTTACATTATAACCATATAGTAGCTTTTGGTTAGTTATGAAAATGGTCTCAACAGGCCTGTACATTTATCAAAGCCAATATTGAAAACCAAAATAGGAAAAAAGGCTCATATGGACATTGGGAAGGGATATTTGCGTCCCGGACAGTAGCACATGTACAGTCCTGGCTAAAATTAACGCTTGAGTCTTGACCTGAGAGTCAAAGGGAGTGAACGTGTTTTCCTGAGTTCCCGAGTGGACCTCCAGTGTGACTGACAATCAGCTGTTGAGCCCTCATTTCCCGGTGTTTTGCGGTTGATTTAGCTGAGCTGTAGTTCCCAAGGAGTAGTGTTGAGTAGAAATAAGGCCTTCACTTCTTATTTAATTTTTTATTGTATTTTTCCTCAAAGCCATAGTTGTTTTCACTTCTAATTCCTCATGGTTTCAGTGCTTATCCAAGTTGAATTATTGTTGTTTTTGTTTTTAAACATAAGTTAATTTTCTCACAGTTAATACTTCTGTTTGTTCAGCTTTCATAGATAACTTTTTGTGTATTTCTGTTTTGCTTTCACTGTTATAAGACTTATTTCTGTTCTTCTAGCGTGTTCTGTTTGTATATTGTTGTTTTCAGTTAGATTGGCTTTTTTCAGCCTGGAGTGTTAGTTTTTAATTCCTCTATTGGTATAAGGCGTCACTCTATTAGCAGCTTCATCTTATCTTTTTAGTTTTACTCTCAGGTCTTGTGTCGCAGGAGTTAGTTTTTTATTTGAGTGCAGTAGCCGTTGGCTGTTTTTCGTGTTGATTTAGCCGTGTGTGTTAAGTGGGCACATAATTCAGCAGTAAATCAGTTAGGAGTTTCGAGTGTAGGATGGCTTCCCCGAGGACTCCCGTATCTTCGATCATGAGGGCCGCTGGTTACGAGGCACTTGTGCCGCGTATCACGGACCTTGGAGAGATGTTGCTGACCTCCACTATCTGCTCGAAGAGTTTGGTCTTGTTTCGGCTTGCACAGGACCCTCCGTCATAAGCCCTAAAGGTTGTAGTACCTAACAGGTGCCTCGGCCTTGCCCTAGTGCAAAAGTAGGCAAGCCTATCGGCTCCTCTGCGGAGGATACCATACGGGTCGTTGCATACCCATCCCTGAGAGCCGATGAGTGGAAAGTGGTCTCCAACCGCTGTGCTCGCAGTTTTGTGCTGCGAAAGCAGTGTGATGGGGATGCTCCGGGTGACTCACTCACTGTTAGCAATATGTTTGAGGTGTTGACGGACCTTGCGCTAGAGTACCCGCCCGTTGCCACGGAAGAGGCTGGGCCGAAGGAAGGCCGTGGGGGTAAGGGAGTGTTAGCGATAGGGAGCTCTAACATCCGACGTATAATGTCTCTGCTGTGGCAAAGGGACTGCCGGGAGGGAGTTGCGGTGTCCCGGCAGATGGCCGCTCCGGTCGGGAAGGCCCAAAAAGGGAACAAAGGGCCGCTGAGGGAAATTCCCGAGGGTCAGGGAACCTTTGGCTTGGGCGGGATTTCCCGAAAACGGAAAACCCAAGCTAACGGAACCGGCAAGGGATCTGGGAGAAACGGCGTCGCTTGGCAGTTGTGTGGAGGGCGAGGAGAGAGACGGAGCGTGTATTGCGATATTGTGTTGTACTCAGAATTAAAGTCTATCTTCTGTTACGTGGACTTCTCAATCAAGCCCCCAGGGCAAGACTTGGTCTCTGAGGTTGCTCGCGTCCGGGGGTCGCTTGGGGTTAGGATTGAGCTCTCCATATGTAGCATTGTCCCGCGGATTGACAGAGGTCGCATGGTTTGGAGTAGGATGGAGGGTCTGAACCATCGGCTGAGGGATTTCTGTCGGAACAAGGGGGTCAATTTCGTTGAACTGCGCCATCTTCTTTACTCTTGTAGGGTACAGGCATGAGCAAAAATAACTCAAAAATGGCAGGGTAACATAAGATTCGGGATACTCGTAAAATCTCCATTAGCGGAACATGTTGCAACACTGTAAAATGTTGTCCCTCCCCTCCCTCTGATTACGGTACCTAATCCTTTCGCCGCCTGTGTAAAGGAATGGTCAAAGCATGGGTATCAGCTCTGTAGCTGAAACCCATATAGATGAACGGACCTAATTTTGAGAAAGTCATTGATGAAAACGTTGCATATACGCGATGGCAGCTCTAATGTATGAGTTATAGACATGTAGTGCAGATTAGCTGAATTACCAATTTACAATCGTCAAACAAGTCGAGTACGTCTTTTTACCGCAAAATCAATATGATGGACCTGCGATTCGCTCACTCTGCAATGGGAAGAGAACAGGTACATGGAGCAGTCATTTTTTTTTATCTACAGTCACCAACATTATCGCAAATGTGCCCGATATATAATCTCAGAAAACTGTTCCAAAATGTGATGACGAACCTTATCTCAGATATTACACATAATGTAATAATAATTTATTTAACTCAAAGAGGTTGCCCCAATTACATGAGTTATAATAGAATAAACACAGAAACACAAAAGAAAATAGAAAAAGGAAAGAATATACAAAATATTAAAAAACGATAAAATACATAAAAAAACGTAGTTATATGTTATAAACACGAAGAACAGACAAAAAGAGAGTGTTATGGTGCAGAGTTAGTAGCAAAAATTGAGTAAGCCTTTCTCCTTACGGAATTCAAGGAATCGCAGAAGAAGTCCACAATGTTGGATAGTTCGTTAACCGACTTACTGATTCTTGGGATGGGAGAAAACTTGTGAACGTCTTTCCTAGAGAAGGGCACAGCCAATAAAATTTTTTTTCTTGATCTTTGAGAGGGTACAGCAACACCAAAAAGTCCGATCAAGGAACAAGTGTCAAAAGCACCTTGGAACACCTTCCGAGCAAAGGAGATATCGTGAACTTTACGTCTGACCCATAGTGGCTGGATTCCGAAGTATTTACAAACATTCAGATAGTCATTTCCACGATATTCCATACCCACTGAATTGCACAGCCACTTAACAAATCTCTTTTGAATTCTTTCCACAGATTCAATTTTAGTTTTGTGGCAGGGGTTCCAAACCACAGAAGCGTATTTTAAAATAGGGCGAACCAATGTTGTGTAAGAGAGAATCACTGTATTCGTTGAAAACGTTCGGAGAGAGTTGCGTTTCATAAATCCGAGAATTTTAAATGCACGAGAGCAAATTTCTCTAAGGTGAGCGTTAAAAGTTAATTTAGAGTCGATTATTACTCTGAGATCGTTGATGACACTAACTCTCTCAAGTTCAGTATTGTTTAATTTGTAAGGGTGTAAAAAGATGGATTTACGCAGGGTGAAAGAAATCACTTTACATTTGGGAATGTTCCGACACAAGTGCCATCTCTGGCACCACAAAGAAAAACTGTCTATATGATTCTGAAGTTGAAGTGCATCTTGCAGGTTTTACACTCTCCTGATGATTTTGCAGTCATCAGCGTATAAAAACACAGACGAAGAGATGGCGTTCGGTAGGTCATTATTATAGGCATTAAAGAGCAAGGGCCCTAAAATAGAACCTTGGGGGACACCAGAAGTAACATGCTTTGTTGAGGATAAAACACCATTATTTGCTACTCTTTGAGAACGACCATGAAGATAGGAGTGAATAATTCTGAGCATGGAGCCGCGGATGCCGAGACTAAGCAGTTTATCCAGGAGAAGCCCATGATCGACTGAGTCAAACGCTATCTGAAAGTCAAAGTAAACTGCATCAGACTGACCATTATTTTCAATTGTTGATGAGAGATTGTGGACGTAGGGGATTAAGTTAGAGATAGTTGAACGATTAAGGACAAAACCGTGTTGGTTATCATTGAGTATTGGTTTCAAGAGTCCAGCTAATTTGTTATAAAGAAGTTTCTCGAATATTTTTGAAAACAAAGACAAAAGGGAAATGGGCCTATAGTGTTGAACGTCAGACTTACTGCCACACTTGTGGACTGGAGTGATGAATGCATATTTCCATTTGGAAGGGAAAGATTGAAAGTAAGTGATCTTATTGAATAGGAGGAGGAGAGGATAAGTTAATTCTCTTGCACATAGTTTGATTACATGTGAGGGTATAAAGTCAGGACCAGGGTATGTATCGGTTTTTAAACTGCAAAAGTAAATAGACATCGGCAGTGGAGAAACTTAAGTGTTGCTGGTCAGAGTTCATGACAAGACTGCAATCATGGCAACCTTTCACAGGATCTTTGAAAACAGAGAAAAAATAAATTGCAAAAAGGTTAGCAGCATCGACAGAGTCCTGGGCAGAAATTTTATTATATGAAACAGAAGTTGGAATAATTACTTCCCTATGATGTGACAGAATTGATTTATAAACATTGAGTCCAAGTGTTCCTTCTTCTTTTCTTCCTCAAGAATGCAGTAATTTGTAACTCTCAACTTACTATTCTAGATTCCGAACCCTTCCTTACAATATAACTAAAAAGGTTGTCGAAAGTAAAATTACTTGGGTGGCCATTAAGTTATTGCCTGTTTGTGGAATCTCCTAATATACATGATCAAAGCTTCTCACTCTTATCCTAATTGAAGGTGAGAGTAGCGGTTAATCTCTGCTTGCTAAATTTCTGGAAGAGCTACAACCAACCGTTGTGGTGGTTGGAGTAATTGAAGTTAAAAGTCCCGAGATTTGGAACAACTAAACTTGCCTTTTCTTGAATTTTGTGTCCGCTTAAGGTGTCTGCCCACATATCCATTAATTCTTCTTCAACATGCTTATGAATGAAAGAAGCTACATTTTATTGCTTAGCATTGTGCCTAATACAGCCCAATGTTGCGATGTTATTTTATTTTTCCTGGTTATCTTGTTGTGAGTATTCATTTTGGAATACCAAAGACATGAACAATCTGAGTTTTACTAAAAGCTTCGTATGCTGCTTTGTCTAATAATGGAACTTTTTATGGTGACTTATGCTCGTTTGCGCACTTTCACTCATATTTTAACAGCAATAACAGCAGCTGTTAACAGCTATGGAGCCGATACCCATGCTTCGACCATTCCTTTACACTGGCGGTGAAAGGATTAGGTACCGTAATTAGAGGTGGAGGAGGGACAACACTTTACAGTTGCACCAGTCATGGTGGATCAGGAAAATTATATTTCCGGAGAATCCACTCAGACTGCGAATTATTTTCGTGGTCTAGCTGTAGTATATTTTGAGAGAAAGAGACAAAATAACATCGAATATAAATCCACAGTGTAATTAACTAATAGTTTTATGCAGTAATCAACATAAGTAATATCATCAATAGTTTCATGCAATAATTAACATAAGTAATATCATCAAAATAACAGAATATGGACAATTGGAACTGGCCCTGATAATTACACATAAAATATTATCATATGCGATAAGGTCGATATAAAACAACTTAGCTGAATAATACAATTGCCAATAACTTGTTGGTCTTAACACAGAATATCTTCACACACGTTCGGCGTTGATGTCTCTTGAGGATGACTCACGGCCGAACGGAACGTCCGTCGTCTCGAAGCGTCGAGCTCGTACTCTCGGGTCTCCTTTCCAGAGGCAATTAGGGGAAGTGTGGGAAACAAAAGAAATTGGAAATTCGCAATTTTGGCAGGAATCAGACGGCGGCCAATAATCTTTCCTGAAGTAACTGGAACTGTCCGCGGCAGGAGCTAGTTCAATCCTCGATCGGGTATTCATACTCGCTGGGTATAAAAGTAAGACACCAGAAGCGAGGCCTGTAGGTCGAAGGCCTGTAGGTCGAAGGTCTGTAGGTCGTAGGACTTTTGTCGTAGGACTTTTTGTCGTAGACATTTTGTCAGCTACTTGAAAATTTGCTACTTGTAAATTGGCGACTAAATCGGCACACAGTGTTGCAAGATGTTTCGCTAATGGAGTTTTTACGAGTATCCCAAATCTTATGTTACCTGAAAATTTTCAGTTACTTTCGATCATGCCAGTACCTCTAAGCCGCTCCTGATATTATTATATGACCGAGGCTGCAGGGAAGGTAGCGCGTAGGGTTTTCGGGGATGTGGGTGCTTTTTTAGGTTAGCCTGTGATAAAGGAGTCAATGTAACAAAATCAAATAGGGTAGGGCTGAGTTTAGGAAACATATTCGCCCCCATAATCAAGTATGGTAAATTGAGCGAGTCCCGCACGAAAAGAAGTGATATTAATGTGAGCATAAATGTGGAATCAACACCTGAAAAACTGAAGCGCGAGATGGTAAGAGGTTCAGATTTAACAAGCAAGACAAAAGATTTAAAAATTATAGTCGTGAATTGTATAAGCATTCGAAATAAGCAGGCGGAGTTAATCAGTCTTGCGAGATGCACTTGCGCAAATATAATATTAGGAACCGAGAGTTGGTTATGCGAAGATATCTCATTGAACGAGATCTTTCATCCGGACTATGTCGTACGTATACGTATTTTCCAAACTCCCCCATAAACATTTATTTACTTGACAATTACAGTGGCGGGCTTCAAAAAATAAGGGTCTAGTTCGTGTGACCGACACTCACTTGATCGACCCTCGCTTGACCAACGCTCACTCGACCGACACCTCGGTTGACCAAATCCTTGTTTGACCAACAACTCGTTTGACTGACTCCTCGTTTGCCCGAGAGCTCGATTGACCGAGACTGTAAATGCGCTACAATATTAATACGCCGTCGCTAATACAGACTGTAATTGCAAAGTAAATTAAATAAACCATCAGCAGGTCTTCCATGAAATTATTTGTTCGTACATTAAATGTTATAATTAGTTATAAACAAATTATTTATCAAATAAAATGATAATTATTAATAAAATATGCTATGCATAAAATAATTAATTTTCAATTGTATACAAAATTCATTTTTATCACCTACACTTACACTTCGAGAGAAAACTTTTAACAAGTCTCCTGTGAAGTTCTTTTGATAATTGTTAATTAGCTAAAAACTTTTAGAAGGAAGCTCTTTAAAAGATTGTTAAGGCTCCCCTTTAGATCAAGCTGAATTTGCGATGAGATTTCGGTTCAGTTAGTTCCAGCATTTGTCCACTAGTGACGTATATTGCACAATATTGTATTACCTAGGTATATAATAGTTCAATGCATGCTGTATATTGTGAATAAAGCCACGAAGACTTTTGAATGATAAAGGGCTTTCTGCGAAACGAGTTTCGTGCGGACATATTAGTACAACGACAGAATACTGAGGAAACTAACAGTAATTCTCAGTTAAGGGAATTCAAACATTATGTTAAATGCAGTGGCTGTGCACATTAATGTTAACAAAGTTATCCTCAGCAACTACTTACTGCGAAAAGGAAGTTGGCAGGGAGTGTAGCGAAGTAGAATCGTTTAGAAAAGGTTGGAAGATGGGAAACTTTACCATATTTGAATAAATCAATGATATGTTGTTATTTAAATGCTAATTGATCGTTTAATTAACAGTATCATGACAAACAATCGAAACAGCAGGAAGATTGTTCACATCGCAGAGATAGCCGCTCGAACGATCGCGGCCCGCGCCGTGAACGGCGTTACCCCCGAAAGAAAAATTGTTTTTCTCGGGTTAGTTATAAACTTATGACGTTGAAACTTCAAATAAAATAATTTCACTATTTTCTGAGAAACTTTCCCGCTGGAAGTTTTTTCCAAAGCAAATAAGACGGAAGATAGCCAGCATGTCCTTTCTTCAATGCATTTTACGAAAAATTCTCGACTTCCCCTACGATTTCTGTTAAATACATGCCTCAAAAACGTTTGTCTGCAAAATAAATAATGCTATCGGAAAGAAAATAATTTGAGGCAGAGTTAGATGTTAAAAATTCCGTGTTCCTTAAAGTAGGGAACTCAAGGCACGCTTACAAACAGAACGGGAAAAATATCCAGAATTTCTTTGAAATGTAACATTTTCGTTTTTTATGCAATTATGGTAGTAAAGATCCATAAGTTAAACACGCAGTAAAATCCGGCAGCAATTCCATTCAATACAGAAAATAATTCAAACAATTTGACTTACTTTACATTTTTACGCAAATGTCACAACAGCGCCCGAACATCTCCCGTTTAAAATACATGAGCCAATGCATTTTAAATGGTGTCTTCATGATGGTGAATCAAGTATAGATAATCTTCCCCTCGCGTGAATGGTGTGGGCAAAAAGGAGGGCGAAGTTGGTGGTGGGAAAGCTTATCAGTTTAAAGGCCTAAACCCAGAGTAAAGATAACGTTCATAAGACGCCGCTGGGAAACCTTGAATGCAGAATTTTTCGTTCTGCCGCGCTCGATTTGCAATCAATTATTGACGTTATTTTGTTAGATTTCCTTGCAAACATGCATTTACCGATACCTCAGCATTATTTCTACACTGTGCAACGTTTTGAAAGCAATCGAAGCAAAGGTAATCTGAAGAATGTCATTCCCGTAAAGTATTATTAAAAATTATCTTTAGAAAGTTTTTTAATATGCATATGATTGTCACTGGTCTATGACGACTTAATTATAATCATATTTGGATGAGATCAGAAGAAAAATTCATAAAATTTATTGGGTGTATGACAATGTATATTTATTTAGAGCCTTTTTAATTTTTGTTTAATACAGAATATAAATTTCTTTCGTTCGACATTTAAAATTAAATAAGACAATTAGAAATGGCCGAGGCGATACTGCAGTGTTATTACAATATCAGCAGTTTTACCGCGATCTCCAAGAGCCCCCTACGGAATTTTTGAAGCATTTAGAGGAGGCATCCCTAGAAGTGTAATTACAGTGCATTTATTGCTTCTCAATAAGTAATTGAAGCTTGCACCACAGAACTGAAGGAGAATATCCGGTACCCTAGGGAAAGGAAATATTTCGATTAGCCAGAAGTGAAAGTTACCATTATCTGTTACCTTTGCGCATTATTTTAAATGAAAGCGTCAATTTCTGGTAAATGAAATGGATACTTCGTATGTATCACTTCGTATTGTATGCAATAATTCATATGTAAGATTTTTAATGAAATAAATATTGGAATATTATTATTAATAATGAAATAAATAAGTGGAAGTCAGGTAATTTCAAATTATAAGCGCTGGATCAGTCCCTCGATGTACAAATGAGAACACTAACTGGTGCTTTTATTGGCCAGCAGAAGCAGCTGTTATGAAAAGGTGACAAGGGGGGTTATTTTGCAACTTTAAAGAAAAATTCGGTCTCGGTTTCGGTATAATTCTCGGTATCGGTTCGTTAACCGAAGGAGCCCATTTTAGCACGCGTGTAACCACTGCGAATTCGCCTCGGTTGGCAGAATTGATGACGTCGCCGTCTCCAGCCAATGAGAGAGCGCCACTTCCTGGGAGTTAAAGGTAGACGACAATGGAGGTTTTCCTTATGAAAGGAATGTTAAATGCACAATGTAACTAATAATATCATTTCCAACAACGTACCAGTGAAGCATTTGTCTGATTGCATTGAAGAAACAAGCGTTTTCATTAATGTAATGTTCTGTTATTGAAAGCTTGCCATGCAAACATCGGTATTTCAGTAGCATTGCATAAAGAATGTATGTACATCAAATATCTTATTCCGCACTTTGGAATGTATTCCTCGCTTGAAAATGTTGTATTAACTTTAAAACCCTTTGTGAACTAGAACAACAGCGAAGCTGAATAACTAGACAGCAAGTTAAATGTAGGATTGAGGAAGAACTGCACGATTTGTAGACAGAAATTTTCAAAAAAGAGATATAATGAACTTTAAATTGAAACTAAAATACAGATATTCTCTGGAAGATAGTTACTGCTACTGAAAGTTTATTAATAGTGAATATAATGACAAGAGTAAATGCATGGATGAATCCTACGAACAAATGTAATTGATGCAAGGGAGGGATTTAAATACATTTAGAACTATAGGAAATGAAATGATTTGGAGGACTTCATTATCATATGCATTAATAGAAACTATATGAAAATAAAGACAGGTAGTACTATTAGATTTTAAATAATACAATTAAAGTAGTATTTAGATTTTACATAATCATACCAACTTCAACTTATTATTGAGTTAAGGTGATGCATGAATGCACAATTGAAGAAAATTATGCTCTAGAATAGAACATTACTTATTATATTTTCTGATGATGCCCTACAATAGTTTATAATTACCATCAGTATGTCTGCTGTTTTCATCAGTGGTGTTTAGCAGCTTTTCCACAACTGGTTTTGCAATTATGCACTTCTTTTAAAATCAAGGAAGATCAACCTTTCTAAGAGTTATCACCTTAACACTATAAACTTCAATATAGTACAAGTACATATACTAGCACAAATTTATCATTATACTTACCTATGATTAAACTGATATATAATATTCTATACAGGTAATATATAGTAGTTTACTAATTTACTTTCAGATAGTCTTGTAAAGGGGGGCAATGTCAGGGTGTCTCTGGAACAGAGATTGCTTAATGAATTGA
>KZ308693.1:83824-110729 GCA_000376725.2 Ladona fulva | reverse complement strand
CTATAGGGAATTTCTTTAGACAGAGGGGATACAATGGGCTGCAGTGGGGTCCACGAATTCTTGTCTGCAATGCAAAGGATGCTCATCGGAAGAAATCTGAGGTTAACATCCCCTGAATACAATAGTGACTTCCCTCTCAGGAGGGGGTATCCCATACCCAAATTTTCCTTTCACCTGTTGTAGTATGGGTATAGCAGTACCTTCCAGCTGAGGAGTATTCATCGCGAATATCAAAGTTATTGTTCTGGGAAGACTCAAAATAAATTCTCTATAATCCGCACAAAGCATACTTTATGGAAAAATTTGAGTATTTGGGCCTTCTGGGATCGAAGCTATGATCGATGTCTCACTTTTCCTCGGGGTTGGTACTGATACCACATAAAAGTGCCAAGTCAAAGACACTTGTAGTTACGGCTGAGACTCCATAACCTACGTGTAGCAGTACAATATATACTGGAGTACACCTCACCTCATGTATCTCAAATGTACCTCACGTACATTTTAATAAATGTTGACGAGAAAGGTAAAGAATGCCTGGGAGGTAAGAAGATGAAATTAAATAGCAGAAAAATTTAATTGTTTGTGAAAAAAAAGGGATAAGAATTTTTCTAGGTGGAAAATTTTGCTATATCTATGGCAATGCGCGTGTGTCGCGTGGTTGCCTAACTTCGATTTTCAGTTGCAAATTTTGCATAAAAAAAGACACATTGAGTTGAACGGCCGGACACGTGTCTGTTATTTTGGTGCAAGGAAAGTGTCCTGAAATTTTCGTGTAAATCCGTGTTCCACAAACCTGACGTGCTCCTTGTTAGTTAAAAATTCTATTTCATCACGGAAAAAAGAAAAAGAATGGTACTTTTTCATTATACTTGTAGTTCATTTATTTGTTCCCCGATGGATTTCCACCTCTCCTGATACTGTGAATTTTATTATCTGATCGGTTAACATATGAGCAAAATTTACATACTTGATGCAACAAATGAGGAACGATAATGCACTGATTTTTGATTGATTCCATAGATAGATTGTTCTGTTTCACCATATCTTCTTTTTCTTCTCACAAATTGTCAGGAAATAAGTCACTGGAAACTGGGAGTCAAAAGGAACTTAGATTATAGCAAGGCAATACAATACATTAGAGCAAGGCAGAACCTCTTCTAGAGAGATAACTGCAATAGAACCTCTTCTAGAGAGATAACTGCAATAGAACCTCTTCTAGAGAGATAACGTAAATTTTCTTTTATCAAATGAGTCAGACTAAAGGCTGGTTAAAGCGGATTGTAGTGCATCTGGGGACGGACAAAATTTGCGTCTTAAACGGGAAGCAGAGCATGTCTATTTTTACCATGTGATTTGTGTGGTAGGGACCGGGACTGGGAGAAAATCGTGTCTTAAGCGGGAGCGTCTTAAACGGGTTTTACCGTACTTTGATAGATAAATGCTATCTTCATCGAAGCATTTAGATGTTTAATTGATCTTTTCTAGTGATTCAACAAAATATAATTCAACAGAATTTTTTTCGTTTCCTTTGGTTCTCATTTCAGTGCCTAAAGATGAACTAAATATTGGAACCATTGGTCGCTAGAGACGCATATTTTGCGGAGCACTACAAGTGATTACCATTTATCTCTACATCGATATTTTATTAAAGTTAAGATTCCTCAGTATTTTAAGGATAAGGGATAATTATCACTTAAGAAGAGCATTAATCTATGATTGGTAATTTCTATGATCCATGAGGCGATTGAATCGATATTTCCAACCAATAATAATAAACAGATTAATATTATTAATATATTAACATAATAATTATACTTATAATAATATTATAATTACTTAATTAATATTAATTATAATTAATTAATTAATATTACGATTTCATTGGTAAAAATTTCAGGGAATAGGCATAGCTCTTTTGGCATCGCAGGCCCTTTTGGGAATATACACTATAGTGGGCGTCTCGTGGATGTTCGTCTACTTAAGGGATTCATTCATCACAAAGAACGATATCTACAGGTGGGCCGAACCTCTCGATGCCCTTACAGAAGGTATTTTTACGTTTTTTCAACTTCTGAAATTCTACTCATAAATGTTCCGCTCATGTATGAAATGTATCCTCAGCAAACGGCCCCGTCGCGCACAACGGAACTTTCAAGATAGAAGAAACTGTTCCAGACTACTTCAGGTGAGTGCAGCGCAAACGCGCCTTTTCGTTATTATGAGCAACTAGTCTATATAAATTTATCTGTCCATGTGCCTTCCGCAACAAATCGTTGTCTTAGATAAAAGAAAAATCGCAGATCTTCTATTATCTTATAATATTTAATTTGAAATGGTTGTTCGAAATCAGAACAATTACTTAAGGAAAAGTTCAATCTTTTTCTTTTATCTGTACATATTGCCAAAATATACTAGGATTGGGATTTTTTTGATGGAATATGTCAATATTTCGTGAAATTTCCGAGAAAGTCACCCAAAATGCGCAATGCCGCATTGATTATGGTGACTATCAATTATTTTGTACGAGTGCAACGAGTATGCGCGGAAAAAAGCAATTATTACAATAGATCGCAGTTAATTACAAATAAATAATGAAGAAGTAAATGTACCCGTAGACAGTAGTAATTATTTGAGTCGTTTCATTGAACGTTATTCTGTGAGTCTTAGTGCTAATTAAGGATATAACGTATGAATAACAACTCTCTATCGAATTAATTATAAATAAACATTAACAAAGTAACATTGTTTATATGACGAGGATCACTTTAGTAGATTAGTTTACGTTTGGTTTGTCATATTATATTGTTTATTTTAGTAATTCAGCGGCTTAAAAACGTTTTTTGATTTCTTATTTCGAGATTTTGGTCAATTAATGAAATTTTAGATTATGAATTGCAGCTGGGACTTTATGTAACCAGCCGTAATCTGGTTGTTACTATTGACGGCAGTGAAGAATTTAATAATTAAAATAGCGACGATCTGTTTCAGCGGCATCGTGCTGCAAAGACACAATCTTTCGACGTCTGAAAGTCACTTCGGCCGATTCAAGTTTCAACTGGTTTTCAATTTAGCCGTCGTCTGGATGATCGTTTTCGTTTGCCTTTGTAGAGGTGAGTATCTTTCTTCTACGAATCCATCAAATCTGTCCTCTCTATTGACGTCATAAATAATTTCCACAGGCCTCAAGTCGTATGGGAAGGTCGTGTACGTCTTCATGCCTCTTGGTTTGGTGGGCGTCGTCGTGCTCAGCGTCAAAGTCGTGGGGATCACTCCATCGGGATATGTATTCCAAGAAACGGTTTGGAGGGAGTTCTTTCTCAACAGCAAGGTGAGAGTTCCATTTCTTTAATTGCTTTTACGCGACTATTTGACATTGAATTAGAATTACTACATATCCATTGTGAATATATGGGACTACTAGTGTAAGAAAGTAGTACTAATAGTAAGAAAGAATTTGTGAAATACGGGACGAAAAGTGTAGTAAATAATAGTAAATTAGTGCTGTCAGTTAATGTTTCTGTTCAACGGAATTAAGAAAAGAAGATGGTGTTGAGTACGCAAAGTTTAAAATTAACGTTTGAAATGACATAGATGTTTGTTTTGTCTTCATATACTTGAGTTAGTTACTACGAGCGTTGTTTGCACTGCCTCTAGTCGATTGATGTGTATGCACATCCTGACTTGTTGATACATGTCCCTTGTGCAGATGTTTCCCATTTCCATTAGAGGGAAACCTATTGGTGTTGTGCAACACCTCTGAAACTGTTTCATCGGAAGACAAAGTTAAACTGTTAAAGGAAAATTGTTCTGAAGTGTTGTTTACAGCATGAACTAGTGGCTGCAGAGCCGTAATATTTTATTCATAATTTATGAATAAATCATTGAAATTATTAGATTTTAAGTGTTCAAATGATCAAATAATAAATTGCAGAAATTGTAAAATTTAACTACGGTTGATAAATTCCTCAATACCTGTATACCCATCTCTGAAATGCTCTCAGTATTTTCATGAGGAACTTGTTTGCTGGCAAATATATTCCATTTTGGGGGAATTGGTTCATTTGACTATCGTCCGAATAAGTGGCATTGTTTAAAACCATGATAATAATAATAATAGTAATAACAATAATAATATTTTTACAACATACAATGTGGATAGAAGAGTATCTTCTAGAGAGATAACTGCAATAGAACCTCTTCTAGAGAGATAACTGCAATAGAACCTCTTCTAGAGAGATAACGTAAATTTTCTTTTATCAAATGAGTCAGACTAAAGGCTGGTTAAAGCGGATTGTAGTGCATCTGGGGACGGACAAAATTTGCGTCTTAAACGGGAAGCAGAGCATGTCTATTTTTACCATGTGATTTGTGTGGTAGGGACCGGGACTGGGAGAAAATCGTGTCTTAAGCGGGAGCGTCTTAAACGGGTTTTACCGTACTTTGATAGATAAATGCTATCTTCATCGAAGCATTTAGATGTTTAATTGATCTTTTCTAGTGATTCAACAAAATATAATTCAACAGAATTTTTTTCGTTTCCTTTGGTTCTCATTTCAGTGCCTANCAAAAATATTGTTTATGTTTAATTTCAAATTATACTCTAGGAATATGCTTCCAGAGATAAATGAGCATTGATTCAGAGATGAATATCGATAAGGAGAAATTGAAATAGGTGATTAATGTTACCCCGTTTCCTTTTAGTCCTGTCTTGTAATAGAAATAAGAGAAAAAAAGGAAGGCATTCATATTATTAATATTATAATATTAAATTAAAATGAAAACTAGTAGTACCTCATCGTATACATCATTACTATCATTTGCATTTCACCTGAAAAACAATTGCTTTTTGCTGCTGACATGCTGCTCTGAACCAATGGTATCTGAGCCATAAGTGCTATGGGAAAATGGCTATGAGTTTTGGAAACTCTTGCTGCATTATTGTTATGTATTCTTCACTTAAATAATGAAGCTCTGAAGTAAATGAATGCAGATTCTATTAATGGTAATTAATGATTAATGAAGCCATCTGCTACATCTTATTGCCATTGTTGACATAATATATAATATGAACATCTCATTCTATGTTTTAGCCCAAAAATCCTTTATGTTTAACAAGCAAAGCTCTCATGCCATGAAAGGTTCACCATTCTTGCAAGCTGGGGCTTTTATTCTGGATAAAACTAATGTGTTTAGACGTGAATTTGTGGAACTCAAGACACACAACACCCATTGAAAGAAAGAATACTTAGTGACTTCCACAGCAGGTTTTTATTCCACTAGTTTCGACATCTTTGGAAAGGATGTCAGCTTGCTGACGAAAATGGTAAAATGAAAACCTGCTGTGGAAATTACTAAGTATTCATTATTTCGAGATGTATGTTAAAAATTGTATGTGTTACTGAACTAAATATCATATATGCGATATAACGTATATCGTTTCCCGTGAATGCAGATTTAGTATTTTTAAACTACTTTCACTGCAAGAAGCAAAAGACTGTCCAACGAAGTCAATTTCNGGAACTCAAGACACACAACACCCATTGAAAGAAAGAATACTTAGTGACTTCCACAGCAGGTTTTTATTCCACTAGTTTCGACATCTTTGGAAAGGATGTCAGCTTGCTGACGAAAATGGTAAAATGAAAACCTGCTGTGGAAATTACTAAGTATTCTTTCCGTTGATATGTTTTATTCTGAAGTTTATTGCATTCCTTTATAGTATTCAGCAGAGACAGACTGTACTTCTTTGCAAGATTCTACAAGGTAAATTGAAGGGGGGGCTTTTGGCAAACACTTCACAGAATCCGTAATCAATTCACAGCACACGTGTTTTAATGAGTGTTTTAATGGGAAATTTATCCCACAAAATAAGTAACGTTCTTCCAAATAACGTTAGACCTGTGTTCCATTCCCCAAAAAATATTCTGAGATTACTAGGGAACTCGAAAGAAAAAAGGGCCATTGAATCTACCAGTGGTTTGTATGAGCTTTCCTGCTCCGATTGCCCCACCCGATATATCGGGAGGACCGGGAGATCCCTCAGCGTCAGGGCGGCAGAACACCAAAGGGACTACCGCCTGAAGAGAGGCCAACCATTGTCGAACTTCGCCCTTCACCTCCTTGATAACGGACACACCAGCAACTTCCGCCCAATATGCCTCCATCAGGAGAACAATTCCCGTCGCTTGGACCTCCTGGAAGAAGTGGAAATAAGGAATTTCCCCGAAAAAGACATGCTGGCGAACGAGCAATTGTTCCTAAACCCTTCACCCCTCCTCACCTTACCAAGCAAACTCTTCACCTGATCCTCCCCCTCCCTCCTTCCTTCCCACCCTCACCTCCCCTCAAATTTCTGTATTTAAGCGATGTTTACGTATTCCTTAATGCCAGAAGATGTAAGTTACTTTACGAAACCGGTCGCAATTGAATAAATTTGTGTGGAAAATTACTAAGTCTTTGGTTTCATTGCATTATGGCTTTCGACAAAGTCACGCCTAACAGCATCGATTTTATTTATGCATGAATGATGTTTGTTTCTCCATCCAGAGTTGGGTGGCAGCTGCAGTGGAAGCCTTCTTCACCTGGGGTCTGCTGGGGGCGTGCGCAATGCAGATAACTTCACACAACGCAGAGTCAGGCAACAAGAAGCCAAGCATGCTCCGAAGAGACACCGTCTTGGTTGCTTCATTCACTCTGCTCATCCTTGTCCTCTCTGCATTCCTTGCCAATGCCTGTGTCCAACTCTTACACATCAAAGGAAACTACGAATACATCCCCAGTTCATTTGGTGAGCTATTAATCGGATTGCAAATAAAGCAAACGTAAACCATTCAAGAGTAATTTGGCTCTTTTCTGACTTCAATACTTCATGAAATTGGCGGAAATATATATTGTTTTAATATAACGTTACGGAATGCAGTGGTGCGGCACTTCAATATTTGGTGAATACATCATTACTATCATTTGCATTTCACCTGAGAAACAATTGCTTTTTGCTGCTGACATGCTGCTCCAATGTAACCAATGGTACCCGAGCCATAACAATTGAGCATTGTTTAAAATAAATCTGGATTACAACTCCTAATCTGTTAATGTATTGCTTATACATTTTTTATCCCTGATTCTATTTGTTTATATCCATCGCTCTTCTTCCATTTTATTAATCTTTATTATCAAAAGGATGAAAATGTTTCTAATAATGCTAAACTTTATGCATTAGTTTGTCGTGGCAGGTGATCATTTGGTCTGCGATTATTTGGTCCGCTGCAATTTGTTCCCACAACGATTTGGTCAATGGTGATTTGATGCTATGTTGATTTAGTAATTACACAAGATAAATTGGTTGTTGGGAAAAGTTGATATTTGTCAAAATTAATTGTTATTGTTATTGCTGGATAGAATGCAGAAAGTTTAGTAGTATTTAACCATTTGATAAACAAAAATTAGAAGTGTGCATTACTGGAATTTGAGCATGTAAAAAGGAGGACAAAAATTATCTGGATGTAAAAATATTACAAAAATATTGTTTATGTTTAATTTCAAATTATACTCTAGGAATATGCTTCCAGAGATAAATGAGCATTGATTCAGAGATGAATATCGATAAGGAGAAATTGAAATAGGTGATTAATGTAAATGGTAAATTAGAAAGAGAGACTGCAAATAACCATAGAAATTTACTTCAACAAATTTATGATGCTAAAAGGAAGTCGTTCATTTATAAATCCTTGGAAGGAAGCTTAACTATATTTCTTTAATGAAAAGGGGAAAAACATTGTAATATATTCATTCTGTCAAGATATGACAAGTAAAAGAACTCCCAAGGAGAAACGGACATGAAAAAAGTCTGATGGAACCGGGACTCGAACCTGGGTCTCCCAATTGCCGGTCGGTTGCTCTATCCATTGAGCTATGCCACCAGAACATTTCTCCTATTACCTACAAAGTCTCCCAAACGGCACAGAGAAATGTTCTGGTGGGATAGCTCAATGGATAGAGCAACCGACCGGCAATTGGGAGACCCGGGTTCGAGTCCTCTGTCAGACTTTTTTCATGTCCGTTTCTCCTTGGGAATTTTCCTAGTTGCACAACTTATCGTGCCAAGTCATCTTACCCTTTTCCTTGTAAGTAAAAGAACTTCTTAAATGGATACAGAAAAATAATTCCAATTACATCCTTTTTAATAATAAAATATTATTAAAAATTTCGTATCTTGGGAAAATTTACCAACCTAATATTATAAAAATTCTTGTTGATGATTGATTAATAATATCATTACAAGCAATCAGAAAAATACAAGGATTGCTGCATAACAGCCGCTTGAGCTGTTAGCGTGCACTCTGAGGTTTGCCTTAACTCTTGGATATAAATTCTTTCTTGACGTTCTCAATAAACTTAGATGGTTCTAATTTAGACAGAAAACAGATTACATATTTTCTCAGAAACTTCTTTGCTTGATTTTTTCCTATTGAAATACAATGAAAAGTAGCTGGAGATTTCTCGATGCATTTTGCCGAAAACTCTTGGCATTCCCATAGATTTCCCCAAGAATTTTGTCTGCAAAATTTTTAATAGGAAAAATAATAAAATTTGTGGAAAGAGGATAAAATAGGGAAGATTTTGATATTATAAATGATATAAAAATTGCATGAATGAGACAGAGCATTCTAACAGAATGAAAAAGTATATAATAGCTTCTATGAATATTACCTGCCACCAAAAAAAATAATATATCAGTGAAAAGGAAATAACGCAGAAATAGTAGGGAGTACAATGTTTTGGAACCTTCGTATAATAAATCTGTGAAGGAATTTGAGGATGGGATATTATGGTATTTTCAGGGAATGAGTAGCATTTGTTTGTCACTTATACATGCACTTTTTAGAGACTATCTGAACAGTCAAAATCCAACAGCTTTGGTGAATCGCCATTTCATTCGTATTTAAAAAACGAGAACTTTCTGTAGATCAGTGGTCGGCAAACCGTGGCTCACGAGCCACATGCACCCCTTGAATGTGGTTCTTCCACAAAATACCATGTGCATTTTATAAATTAATCTGAAGAGTTATTTTCTGGATTTGAAGAACAAAGGAGAAATTCTAAAAAAATTGAAGAGTTACCATTGTCTGCTAAAACAGTGAAAGTTAGAACAGTGAACATGTCTGTATGTATGTAATATGATGTATGTAATATGATGTAGCCAACCAGCAAGTGGAAGATCTTAAATTGGTTTCAGCTTTATCAATAGCAGTTGATGAGCATTGTGACATAAATGATACAGTGCAAGTTTCACTTTTTGTATGATTTATTTAATCTACAGGTCCTAAAGAAGAACTTTTAGGATTATTGCCTTTCAAAGGTCAAACACTTAGAGAGGATATAGCAAATGCTGTAATTGAGTGCATTGATAAAAATCTTATTCAGCGTGATAAAATTGTCTCAGTTTCAACAGACAGGGCAGAAAGTATGACCAGCATAAGAAACAGGTTTTTTGCTCTTTTGAAAGAGAAAATTAATTGCAAGATACGAACCGTTGCATAATTCATCAAGAAGCACTTTGTGCACAGACATTTCCAGAAGAAATTTGCAAAGTTATGGAATTAGTGATGAAGATTATCAACTCCATTATAACTAAAAAGTCAATGTGATCACAGAAAAGAAAAACTTCCACAAGCAATACCACACCCAAGAGGAGTTTCTTTAAGACTAAACCATTTTGAGCTTCGAAAAGAATAATTCCTCTATGCCGTGAACTCAGATCCAGTCATGACCATGCTTCCCTCTTATAAGCAACTTCGGACTGAAATATATTCTACACAAACTAAATGAAATACAGGTCTAATTTGTAAGTCTAATAAGGGTCCTTCTCATTATTTACAATGGCGAAGTAACGACTGAGGCCTGGGATAAGACCGGTCATGATGGAGGGTCAAGAGGAGATATGGAAAAGAGAAACAAGCCTTTGAAAGTTTTATGTTGTTGTTTATACATTCCTTTAAAAGCTCTGGCTCAGTAACACTTCCATCGTGGGAAGAAATTCTCTCATGGAACCAACACAATCATCTCTCAAGAAGAAATGTGAAGCAGTAAACGTTTGGAGTGTGTGAAAACAATTTTCATAAATTTTATGGTACTAAAACATAAAATGTGTGTGTGTGTATGTATATATATATCTCTCTTTATATAGACGCTTCTCCGGATATATATATATATACATATAGGATACTAAAGGCGAGGCAGAAGGAATTGCCTCACTGAGCCGGCGATTTTTTTGCCGTAAAGCCCTAGGTTTGGACACCAAGGAAAGAAGCGGACATCCACCCTAGGCATCATGGGTTCGATTCTAGGAGGCACCAAAAACGGCTATTTTCCCATAAGACTGCATTGGACTGTTTTTCTTATATTTTTCGGAAATTTTTATCAGGTACTTCCCGTAAAGCTAGGGTATTGAAATTTTAACTGCATGTGCAGGAAGCGATTCTCTTCCGCGTACTGAAAAGACCGCTCCCAAAATGATCGTAGGTTTGACGCTAGGTCGATGTAAAAAATTCAAAGGGATAAAATCCCAGGGACCAGGGAAATTAAAGGTATTTAATTGCTTATCTGAAGCAGATTACACATCTGGTCCGCACATTTGTTTTTTTTATCTCTCCTTGGCCGTGATATCGCGCCCCATCCCTCTCAACAATTGCGATGCTGGGATTGGGAATTTAATTTGACTGAGGCAGATTGTCAATTTTTTCCTATAGCGGCGAAAGACAAGTTGCCGTTCCGTATTTTTAATTTCATCAGCTTCTTGAAATGATTTATTCTTGAAACTATAGTAATAGTTAAAAGCGAAGATAAAACACGTAGTAAGAACAATGTAGCATCTACTAGATGCCACAAATGGCCAGCGGCGTATGGCAGGCGGTGTATAAATGTCTTACATAATCTATCGTATATATTAAGTTTGCAAGTATGCAAGCATCTTTTACTCGTGGTACTCGTTTACTCAAAATTTTTTGATGGTTTTTTGAGTTTTTCACTGTCCCTCTATTATAGCCATCAGTGGCGTGACTTCGTACAATGCGTCATTCCACTTAGAACAAATTGCGGTATTTCCCGTGAAATTATCAATTCAATCACCTGTTATGAAGACTCCGTCAATGGCCCATTTATCCGCACAGCTCACAATATCATACATCCAACACTATACTTCTATGAAGCTAATAGCTAATGCCCCCCTGCCACACGCCGGAAGGCGGCTTGCAGGGTACTTATGTAGATGTAGATAGCTAATATCGCCAATTTTTTCTGATCGAGCGGCATGCACTGCATGATAATTTGAGTATACTGATCATTGTGGGGATGTACATAACAAATCATTGTAGGGTTACACATAGAAATTCGTAAAAGTAGCAAAAATATAATAACCTGGCAATCTTGATCAAATGAATGCATAGGGGGTAGAAAAGGAGCGTATGAACTGCTCATATTGTTATGAAAAAATTCTAAATTATTTATACAGAATTTCTTTAGATGTACTATTGATAATATAGCAATAATAGTGAACTTACATAAATATCCTGAGGAAAATCGAAGACAAGCGTTTCTCCACGCAAGAAAACGTGGGCTACTACTGCAGAAAACTGTGACAGAAACGATTGAAAGAGATTACTCTTGAAAAAGGGAAAGATACAGATAAGACCACTGAATATATAATGAAAGACATAAACAACATTAGAATAATATACTTACCCTTGTAAATTAGAATGAAAACTGAACGGAAGCGCGAAAAACCGGAAAAGAACGCAAAACACAGGACTCACGCATGAAAGAACAGAACTTTATGGAAATGTATTGAAATAGTACAAAAAAACGCCCAGAAGAGGTCTTTATATCTAATACGGTAGATGCACTCATGTGGAGAATAATAGAACTATGTAACAAAGAAAATTACGGGCTAATCACCATAAGCTACCGGTTGAAAGGAGTTGCCCGTGTCAGATACAGGCAAATCATTTCAGTACTTGCTGACCTGCTCGTATCAGGTACGGGTAAATCAGTTAAAGGGTTAACCCAGAGGGTGCGGCTGTACAAAACACTCCAGGAACTAACAATCCCTGGTTCTAAAATCCCAGTGGAAACACTGGACCAAGAAGCTTACAAGCAGTCATGATTTGTGCAAGTAATTACAACAATACACCAGGTGGTAACCAATCCACCCGTCGACAGACGGCAACCAGGTTTTCAGATTCTGGGGAACCTGGACTTTCACGATCAAAGAAGATGTTGGTGTCTTATGGCAAACTTTCACACGAAAACAGAAGACATGGAGATCACCTATACAAGAGATCGGCGAATTCCAGATAGACCATGTGGTGATCTCATACCCTGTACAAAAAGAGGTTCACGACATCCAAGTCCGCAGAGGTGCAAATATCAATTCTGACCGTTACCTAACATGAATCAAAATTAAATTCACCCCGAGGAGAATCCATCAAAAGAAAACATACATACAGAAATTCGATACGAATAAGATTAAAGAATCCAACATAAAAGAAGAGTGGGAGAAAAAACAGGCAAACACATGGGAAGAATTCCATACAAAAATCACACAAAAAGCACAGGAATTAATCCCACTGAAAAAGAACTCAAAACACCCTTGGTGGGACTCGAATGGCGAAAAGGCACTGGAAAAGCTCAAACAAGCATTCCAGGAGTATAACAGTAAGAAGTCCCCAGAAAGCCAACAGCTTTTCAATGAGATTAGAAAAGAGGTAGCAAAGACTATTAGGCCAACTAAAAGGAAGTACATGAAGAAACAACTAAACTCCTCAGAAGAGAACTTCCGAAACTACAACACGAGAGACTTTTATAGGACATTCACAAAAAAATCAGTGGATACACACCACAAAATTTGTGCTTCAGAAAACAAAATGGAAAATTAGCACTAACAAATCAGGAAAACTGTCAGGTGCTGGCACAATATTTCTCTGATCTTCTCAATTGCTCCGAACCTAACACCAGATTCCCCAAGGAAAACTACACAGATACCCACCCAGAATCACCACCACCAACAAAGGAAGAGATACACAGACTGAAAAATAACAGGATATCAGGTGAAGACTGTATCATTGCAGAAATACTGAAAAACCTTGGACTAAAATTACTACAGGAACTCACACAAATCATCGAGAAAATATGGCAAACAGAAAAATTACCAGACGACTGGAAATGTGCTCCTATACACCCACTATACAAGAAAGGTGAAAGAACAGACTAAAACAATTACAGAGGAATTTCCTTACTACAAGTTACCTACAAAATTTTCTCAGCATGCCTTCTCCAAAGAACACAAGAACAACTAGAACACAAAATAGGTGAATACCATGCAGGCTTCTGCCCTGGTCGCTCATGTGTAGAACAGGGGTGCTATGCCCTATCTTTCCGATACGCACGGAATTGGGTTTTGATCGGAATTTTCGGCCATCTTGGCAGATTTTACGTCTGGAATCTCATTTGGTATGCTCTAACTCAGAATTCCGATTATGGAACGGAATTAGATTCCGTTTGTACCGGAATTGTTCTCACCTACAAAAAGTAGGTGGAATCTAGCACACCCGGAATTTTGGTCCGCGGAGATTTGGTCCGCTACGTTTTGGTCCGCTACGATTTGGTCCCACGACAATTTGGTCCCGCTACGATTTGGTCCGCGACGATTTGGTCCGCGGCGGCTGGGTGCTACGATGATTTAGTAACGACACGCGATAAATTTTTTGTTGGGAAAGGCTGAGATTTCTCATAATTAATTGTTATTGTTGTTTCTGGATAGAATTCAATAGTTTTGTTAGTATTTAACCTTTTGTTAAACAATAATTAGAAGTATGCCTTACTGGAATCGGAGCGTGGAATAGGGGAGGAAAACAGTTACCCGGTGTTTATCGTGTTCCCTGCGAGTGTGGCATGGTTTACATTGGCGAAACCGGAAGAACTGTTGAAACTCGATTAACGGAGCATTCCCGCTGCATCCGCCTTAAACAGCCCGAAAAGTCCGCTATAGCTGAACATAGTCTGGATATGGGACACAAGATAAACTTCGACGAAACTAAAGTGATATGCAAAGCTCCTACATTCTGGGACCGAAAGATCAAGGAGTCCATTGAAATACGTCTAGAGAAAAACAATTTGAATAGGGAAGAAGGATTCGCGCTCCACAAAACATGGACACCGATCCTCCAGAAAATCGCGGAGGAACACACCAACCAATGAGAGAGATGATAGGAGCCCAATCCTCCCTATATATACCGGCACTCCAAATAGCTCGGCACTTCGCCCTGAAGATGGCCACAGAGAAGGTGGCCGAAACGTTGGTGCAAACCAATAACATTACCCGGTTGGAAACCCGAGAGCTCTTCCTGCAACTTATTCACCGGGAAAGAACGAGATCTTTCAAATGTGAACATAGTTCGCAGCAGAGGTTATATTCTTTGAAAGACCTGGAGGAGGAAGATATGTTGATTTTTAACACCTGGAATTGTATTCCTGACTTATATAATCAACTGATAAAACTAGCGTTTTCTGTTCCTTCCCCATTCAGGACTATATATTCATGCAAACAATCATTTTCGAGCATGAACCTTATCAAGAGTAAATTGAGAAGTTGTCTTATTGATGAGATCCTGCAATTGTGCCTAAAATTAAAAACAACAACATACAAACCTGACTTACCAAAACTTTTGAAGGAGATGCAAGGCCATTGTTCACATTAGTTTTTGTCAGTCATTGTCATGACTTAATTTTATGGATACCTTACACTTTAATTTCATCAATAAATAACATCATTATTATGTATGATATCAAGTTTTATTCAACATACATATAGTTTAGCTAAGACTTAAAAATTATTGAGTTCATTTGGGAGCATTGTGAAGTGAAAGATGATGTAGTGTTGAGGATTGAGAAAGGTATGTTGAGGTGGCTTGGAGTTTATGAAAACTTAAGAATATCTGTTAAATATCATTTGGCTTTCCACACACAAGTGTGAACTGAAATCCTCAGGCCATTTTATAATTTTTGCTCTCAGTTCTGACTGGAGCTTGAAGTTTGCTCAATTGTTCATGAATCAATTGTTATGATGTATTTAGGAATGAAGACAATTATTTAGTATTCCTTCACCATGCCAAAATATATTAAGAAGTGCTGTAAACAGAAACTAAAATATGCCAGTTAATTTCATAAGCGAGAGGAAAATGTTTTTCACGATAATTTTATTTCTTAATAGATATTTTAATGTAATTAGCTATCTTTATTCTATTTACCAGTGTGATGTTTTACATCTCATATATTACTGACCACCTTCTTCTTCAGACATGCGTTTTATAAAGCAATGAAGACTGCATAAGCAATGAGTATCATCACCTTTAAAAGGCCTCCCTCTCTACACCAAAGGCAGTCTTTGAGAATGAATAAATCTTTCTTTCCCAAGTTATACTCAGTCCCAATAGACAGGCAGCTTTACCCAGCCCATGGGTTTAGGCCCCATCCATGCAGCCCTTTAGTTCACACTTCTTAAGCTCCTGATAGCCTCTTTGTCTTTCTACAGGAAACATCTTTTTGGAAGTAGCTCCCTAAGGCAGTTTTCACATGATGGATAACATCAACATGTCCTTTTCAGAGAAAATGTCATCGTACGGTTTCCTTTGGCCCCTCGAGGCTCCAGTTCCAGGAGAATCTGAGGGTGCATCTCGTTACATGACGCATGTCCCCTTAGCAATGGGGGAGCAAGTGGCCATACCATGGGGCCCAATACACTTTGGATGGACTCAAAGCGGCCAGTTGGAGTTGGTGGGTGATGCGACACCTTCTGGACGAAGTGGTTACCAGACGCTTCGATTGGCCACAGAAATAGTGCCATCTGCTTTGGCTCTCCTCAGGGTTGTGCAGTTCTCTCCATTTTGGGCTGTGCTCTTCTACTTCACTCTCATTGTGTTCGGAGTCGCCCAGCAGGTGAGTGCAGTGTTTTATCCATTAATCGGAAACATCCAAACCCTCTTTGCTATCCTAAAATTTTTAACCTAATTTCCATTTCCAAGAAGGTTGCTTTGAAATTTTTGTTTAAAGAATGCAGCATTCCATTTTAGATGGATTCTTTCCACTTTTGGTGATCGAAGATTTGTAGATAATTACGTGGTAGTAGTATTATTACTAGTGTTTTGACATCTACAGCTACATAAATACCCTGCAAGCCAGCTCTGGGTATGTGGTAGGGGGAGTAAACATGAAGCATTCGGGTTACCTCTTTAGTTTAATGTTACTGCGCCTGAGGGTAAATTTTACAATTTTTCGTTATGATGCCAAAAAAGGTATTTTCAGTTCACGTTTACTAAAAAAGACTCTGTCGTAACTCTTTCTAATTCTCTTTATAAGAAAGAGCATGTTTTACTATCTCTAAAAATGTGGACTTGATTTTTCATCGCAGGCATATAATCACTAAAAATAGGAATGAATGTGATGATGTTGCTATGGCAACATCTTGTTCTAAGCATATATTGCCGATTTTACATTGTGTCGTTTAATTTTCATTATTGCTTGATTAACTTGGTTGATGGTCATTGTCTGTGAGCTCAACCTCTGATTACAGAGTAATTAGTATTTTCTCATCAGCAGAAAAACTGTGCACATAAATCCCCCCTTTTCATCAGAATACAATAAACCATGGTGGCAAGTTAACAACAATTTTTCTCCAACAGCGCAAATAGGCAATGTAGGATTGTCAGCTGTCTTGACATCCATTTGGATAATTTAAATCACAATAATATAAGGTATAAGGATCAAGGAATGGGCAGTGGAAAAGAGCGAGATGGAAAGATATCAAGATTGGAACTGTGAACATATTGTCCTTGTCGGGAAAAGAAGAGGAGCTGATAGATTTTATGGAGGAGAAGAAAATAGAGATTCTTGGACTGAGTGAGACTAAATGGTGTGGTGGAGGAGGAAAAGTATTGAAAGTGGGATATAGATTAATATGGGGTGGAGGCAGAGACAAGAATAATGGAGTTGCTGTGATTATCAGTCAACAGGAGATCAACCGTTGACCTCATATTTTCAATCAGGCAAAAAATGGAAAGAAGCTGGGAGTGGAAAGAAGATCTGGCAGCAGTGTTTATTGAGAAGGTTTATGATAGCATTCCAAGTATAGTTTTGGAGGTTCTACAAAAGAAAAAGGTAGGAAAGAAAATAATCTGTGTGATTAAAGCTATGTACAAGGATTGCCAAAGTTGTGTAAAACTTGTTTGGGAAGGTATGATTGGTTTCCTGTCAAATCAGGATTGAGGCAGGGTAGCGTTCTCTCTCCATTCTCATTTATATTGGTAATTGATGAGGTTATTAGAGAAGTCAAGGAGAAAGTATAAGGTGATTTGAACTCTGCCTTGTTTGCTGATGATTTGGTGGTTTGGGGAAATGATGTTGGGGAGCTGCAGACAAAAACCAATATCTGGAATGAAACAATTGAAAAATACGGAATGAAGATAAATATAGAAAAGAGTAAGGTATTGGTGGTGACAAGAGATCCTGAGAGAAGAAAGGGAAAAATTGAATTGAATGGGCAGCAGCTGGAGGTTGTAAGAAATTTCAGATACTTGGAAAGTGAGTTTTCCGAGGATGGGAGAATAAACACAGAGATTGGACACAGATTAAGAGAAGCCAATGGATTTTATCAAAACGTACGAGGTATGCTTTGGAGAAGAGAAGTCCCAATCAAATGCAAGATGCTAATGTTTAGTATATATCTGGTGCCTATCCTGACATATGCTTCCGGTACATGGACAATGACAGGCCGAGAAGAGAGTAGAATCCAAGCAATGGAAATGAAATTCTTAAGGAGCAGTACGGGAAAAACAAGAAGAGACAAGATCACCAACAAAAGAATCAGAGAAATCTTGGGTATAGAAAGGCTCCAAATACAGATTGGGAGAATGAAATTGAAATGGTTTGGCCATATGAAGAGAATGGATGAATGGCAACTTCCAAGAAGAATATTTGAAGAGAAGAGTAAAGGAAAAAGACCAAGGGGGAGACCAAGAGGAAGGTGGAAGGACATGATTATGAAAGACATAAGTAAAAGAGTGGAAGAAAAAGTGTGGGATGAGATATGGTGGGAGGATAGAACGAGATGGTGGTCACTGGTCCACAAACACCCTACCCTGACAGATTCAGGATGAAAGGGGAAAGGATAATGATGATGATGAATATAAAGTATAAATGTAAATTCTAAAAAGAGAATTTTTGACGGTTCTGAAATTATGACCGAAATATGAGTACAGCAGATCACTTCAGAATCCCTCATCCAAAACATGCTAAAGTGTGGAATCACTAAATTACTTACAGAATATTTAGCCACCGTCTTTGATGCAGAAACACCACTAGTAGAATTTACGGATTATATTACACAAGAAATATTAGATAGAGTACACAAGAAATGAATTATACATGTTTAATCTTTAGCTGCCGAATTCTGATATGTCCGGTCTGGCTTACACTGACTTTAGCTGCCGAACACATGCTCTGGAGAAAAATTTTTCCGTCTTATTTTTCTGTCATATATCCTGAAGTCATCTGTAAACACAGATGTAAACTTTAAGCTGTTAAGTTCAAGTAATCCTTAGAAGAGTGAAAAGTGGTCCTCTTACGCAAACCCCTTGGGTAGGCATCGCCCCTCTCCAATATTAAATTTTAGAAGACATAACTAACTGACTAACTAGCAGATAAAAGTCAGGAAGAACTTCATTCGCCAAATGATTCGATCCTGATGACATTATGCTCAAAGTTAATCAAGCAATAATGAAAATTAAATGACACAATGTAAAATCATCAACATATGCTAACGTACAAGATGTTGCCATAGCAACATCATCACATCCATTCCTATTTTTAGTGCTTATATGCCTGCGATGAAAAATTAAGTCTACATTTTTAGAGGTAATAATACATCCTCTTTCTTAAAAGGAGAATTAGAAAAAGTTACGAGAGGGCCTTTTTAGTGAATGTGAATGGAAAATACCTTTTTGGCATCGCACAGTAGGCTAGAATCGAAAAAAGCTGGCCAAAAATAAGAAATAGTTTTTTTTTGAGTGTGGAGTTTGAAACTTTGCATGGCTATTTTAAAATAAATTCTGCATATAACTACCACATCGTTTAATTTTATTCCTGTGCATTAAAATTCTAAAGGGGGTCAAAGTTGACAAAATTTTAAGAAAAAAGCCGGTTTTCGATTTTTCACAAATTTCTTCAAGTTCAAGCCAACACTGAACCCAAATGGGCAAAGTCATCAGGTAAAAGATGATGCTGTATTATGCATGTACTCCTTATGCTTCATATTACTTGGTTTGAATGATCACAATAGAATATTTGCATAAGTTATATAACAAAATGGTGAACCCATATATTACGGCAAATGTTCACCTAAAGCGAAGAAAATAGTAGTGATGTACTACGATGTAGACGGGCTAACTTATACTGTGATGTTCTTTGAAACTTCCTGAAGAGGAATCTGAAATAAAATCCTGCGACAAATTATAAATAAAATATAAATAAATTTTAAAATTTTTTTTGCGCCACATTTTTCGGGCGGTGGTAACTTCATCTTCATACCGATTTCTCGGGCCTTATACGCTCGGGTTGAAAAACCAGAATTAGGTTTTTAGAGGAATAAAAGCATGCTCTTTCTTATAAAAATAATGTGGAAAAGTTTCGAGAGGTCTTTTTTTGTAAATGTGAGCTGAATATACCCTATTTTCGGAGTCGTAATGAAAATCACAACATTTGCACTCAATTTTTAAACTAACGGACGGCATTAAGAAAATGAAACTTTCACTTCGGTAGCACTTTCTCCCTGCGATTGGTAGTTTTAGATTGTCAGAATCTCTCCAGCACTGGCACTGACACTATCCGCACTTCCCTTTTTAGTTTTATTTTTTTAAATTTAATATTGATTTCCACAGAGGCAACCACCATTGCTTTAAAATCATTGTTGTTTCCTATTTCTTTACCGATTTACTCTAACATTGGTGCAAGGATTGGCAGCTTCATTAGAATGTGAATGAGTGTGTTGCTATGTCTATCACTTGTTCTACTAACATTGTTAGTGTACTATACCACATTTTAGATTATCCCTTAGAATTTGCACACCACTTTTAATACCTATGAGTAACATTCAGCTGTAGTTTGTTGTTACCAGAACACATTCGAAATGTTATAGGAAAGGCGAATAGAATATAAACATTAGCAAGTAGAACCCTGAGGAGATGCCCATCAATGAAATTACTTTTCCCTCATTCGACCCAGCCTCAAATAATGCTGTGCAATTTGGGATCCTCATGACTTAGCGTTTGAGTTAGAGATAGTCCAACATATAGCAGCCTGATTCCAGGTTTGACAGCGTTATGGTTATGATAGAATCACTTGGGTGGAAATCACTCCTGCCGAGAAGATTAGATTACCGACGTAAACTTTCCGAAAATTTCATTGGTTCAGAATTTTATGGCGAAGTAGAAGACGTAATCCCAGAAAAAAGGAGTGCGATCTCTGAGTGACATTGACAAACTGTTGCAAGGAATCGATCTCTAAAACAGATAGTTACTTTTGGTCGTTCTTTCCGCATGGTATCAGAGAAGCTAATGGTGTAGATTAGGTAGGGTGTTAATGCACCCCCTGCCGTGTGCCACTTGCAACAGGCGCCCTAGAAATCTAAATTATCTTAACAGTTTGTTTTCGTTCCTTGAGCTTGGATGCATGGATGTGAGTTCTCTATAAGATTATTCTATGGCATTACACATAGCATGCTTGGTGTCGGATTTCGCTTTCTTGTGCTTCTGTAGCAGTAATGCTTTTCTTGTCCTCGAATCTAACTGATATTTTCCCGCTGTGGTCTTTAATTTTCTGTGCAGTGGTCTTTCATTGTGAAGAGTCTTTCTAACCATGCTATGATAACATCTAGATTTTCAATTGAGTATTTTGATGGTATATAAATGTCTATGTAAATATGCAATTATTTTCCCAGTCTATATCTGGAAGATTAAAATTTCCCCAATGATTGTTATACTTTAATTGTTCTTACAGGGTAGTATAGAAATTTTCTTCATCACTAAGATCTTGCAGGACTTGTCATGGGGAGTTTCATGAACAGTAAAAAGTGCATACAAGGTTCATATAAAAATGTGGAATTTTTTAATTTCCCGGGCTGTATAATTCCACTTGTCAAATATTTGTGTATTGGTAAACATGTCCCTAACATACATTGTTAAGGGCAGCCATTTTCAAAGCTCAGTCTATTGTAGGTAGTCAAAAAGGTCACTCATGTTTTGCACCTTCAGCGATTCTGTCTTGATCTCCTCAATGTTGCCAAAACGTCGTCCTTTTAAGGTTTATTTCAGTTTTAAGATTAGAAAGAAATCACAGGGGGCCATGTCTGGTGAATACAGTGGTTAAGACATCATAATGGTGTTCGATTTTGCCAAAAATTCACAAACAAACAGTGAGGTGTGAGCTGGTGAGTTATCATGGTGCAATTGCCACGAATTGTTTTGCCACGGTTCTGATCTTTTTCTTTGGATTGGTTCATGCAAATGGCATAGAGCATCCAGGTAATATTCCTTATTGACTGTGCAACCTGGTGGCAAGAACTCATGATGCACTATGGCATTGAAATCAAAGAAAACCATGAGCAGAACATTCTATCAAACTTGACGTGCTTCTTTTGGTCTCGGTCTTCAAGAAGTTTCCATTGGGAGGACTGGGCCTACACCCAGGTTTCGTCACCAGTTATGACCCATTTAAAAGCTCTGGATTGTCATTGACTTCATTCAGCAACTCTTGAGCAATGTTCATTTGGTGCTGCTTTTGGTCAAAATTCAACAATTTAGGGACAAAATTTGCTGCCACCCATTTCATGCCTAAAACATCCATAAAAATCACTTGGCATGAGCAAAATGATATGCCAAATTTATCAGCAACCTCTCTGATAGTGATTCGACGATCTTCCATAATCATTTTCTACACCTTTACCATATTATCATCGGTTGTCGATGTGCTTTGACGTCAAGGGCCTAGTCATTTTCAATGTCTTCACAACCTTCTTGAAAACATTTGTACCACTAGTAAATGCTTGTTTTATTCATTGAACATTTGCTAAAAGCAACATTTAACATTTCCAATGTGGTGCAGCACTTGATTCCATTTCTAACGCAGAATTTAATGCAAATTCTTTATTCCATTTTTGCTGCAAGTCAAAAATCACTGATCACAGTTAAACACGTGTAACCTCTTTGACTGCCAAGAATAGACTAAGCTTTCAAAATGGCTGCCCTTAACAATGTATATTAGGGACATGTGTGCCAATACACAGAAGAAAAACTGACAATTGGAATTATTTAGCCCAGGAAATTAAAAAAATCCACTTTTATTATCACACCTTGTGCATTCATGGCTTATTAGTTTTGCTTATGGTACACCAGATGCTTTCTATATTGCTGTCCTTCAAGGCTTGCACTTTACTGTGAAGAGAAGATTATACCACAATAAAGACTCCACCTCCTGTTCTTTCTTTACGATCTCAAAGGTAAATCTTAAAATCACTAGGAAATATTTCGTTGTCACACATATCCTGGTTTAAGCAGCTTTCTGTACCTATGATAATATCATTGTTGTTGCTACAAATGTGATGCTCCTATTTCAATTCCTATCCTATGGCAATTTATATTTTACTTTTGATTACAGCTATAGATGGGTTAAGTTTGCTTATCTTTTGCTCCATTTCAATGTTACATGCTCGTTCGAATATTTCTTTCCCAAAAACCTGATGTCGGACCTACACCTTTTCCTAAAATGTATCTACAGTTCTCAAAAATCCTATGAGCCACCCGTCTTGAAGCTGAAGTAGTGTAGTGAACCTGAGAATGGTTAAGGCGAATAAAGTTGAAAATAAGGTCATTTTGCAAAAATGGGTTTCCTCTTGGCTTCGAACCTAGGAACGCTTCCACCAAAGCCCACTTGGCAATCTGGGTGGCCCAATAAATAAGTATCAATAAAGCTATCTGTAAAACTAAATTTGGTATATTATGCAGATTTATTTTACTTATTCCTATGTAAAAATGGAATCTTAGAATTTTCACAAGTTTCTCTAACTTTCCATAAACTCCATCACTTCTACTTTCCTTAAGTTCCAAATAAAAATTTTATTTTCAATAACTATTTAAATATTGTTAATTCATTCATTTAATATTAATTTAATCGTGATAAATAAATTTTAAATTACTGTTTGAATTACTGTCGAAAATATTGGATGCAAATATTTTAGAGAAATTGACAGGAATTTCACAACTGTTTAGTAAAATGTATTAAAAATGTAGTCTCCTTACTAATTTTTGTTTCAGTGGTGTAGCAAAATGATTCTGATGGAAAATTTTCTTAGCAAATACTGAATTTGTTTTCTGTAAGAGTCCAAACTCCTCATCATCCTCCTTTATCATCAGTGTCAGGAAAAGGAATTTACATTACAGAGTCAGCGCAGAACACTGGTAATAATTTGATTGAGTTAGACACAGTCAATCCATTACTCCCATTCATAGATTTGTCAAAATATAAGTTATATTCGCTTCTCTGAATATTAAATTTTTGATGAAAAATATAGTGTGAGAGAATGTTATAAGACCTTTTTTTAGCTATACGATTGTGATCCTTACATATAATTCCAACATCAAAATCTAATTTGTTTTATAATCCTTTACCATTTGGCCCAATTAACCTTATGTATCAAGTAGTAAATTAAATAATACAAATGGATTCCAACTCCATAAAAATGTACAGCACCATCACCAGTTTTCTGGATCTTCTGTGGTTCCTTTGTCATAACCTTTTTCATTATGGTTCTAATGGTTTGTTATTTTGCCCTTAGACTCTCCCAAGATTAACTACAACCCACCAGAATTGAGTCTTTCACATATCGCTTCCTTTTGTATGCGTAATGATTTCTCACTGATTACATTATTAAATCCTCTGTTAGATGGCAAAAGATGGCTTGCAAGGAACATACGATGTATGTAGCTGTAAATTAAACAAATACTAGCAAGAGCATACATCAAAACAGATATATACTCATAAATGTCTGAGATGTAGAGATGCAATTGTCAGAGAGTCTTGTCTGAGACGCAATTGTCTGAGAGTCAAAGATGATGTAGTTGGCAAAGCTTTAAATTCATAAAATTCTATAATAAAAATTGTGCAGTAATTTCAGTGCTAGTAAACATTAGTTAAAATTCAGATTTTTTCAGAGATTTTCTTTTTGTTATTGGAAGTAAAGAATTCTGTCAATGAAATTCACTGTGGGCCTCTTTTGAGTATGAAATATTCACAGCAGGTGTTGGGCATCCCGTGAAATTGTGGCAGCAAAAGATCACAGGGTTGTTTGTTCATTGTCCAATGGAAGGAAATGTACCTCACTTCTTTCAGTGCTATTCATAAACATATTAAATATTTCTTAAATTGTATGACATTAATTAGCAAAATCATTTTGTAGAGCTGCATAATCCATTGTATTGATATATAACTAAGAGAGCTTTGAAGTTAATTTAGATTATAATATTCTCCTGCTTTCTTAAATCTTTCAGCTAGCAATTTGGCATTGTGTCATAACCGGTGTCATTGCTATCAATTCAAAGAAATTCAAAGTTTGGGAGACAACCATCACATTCTTCACTTGTGCCTTCGGATTCCTCTTGGGATTGACTCTCACCACTGAGGTAAAATGTCTTCATTATTTAAGAAAAGTTCATTTGAATTAAATGTTACTTGTAAACAGCAAAAATACCTTAGTTCTATTAAAAGTGGTGGCAGAATCGCTCAAGGAAACCAATGAGTTTTGATTGTGCTCATTCATATCTTAAATTCTGTAGATTAACTGCCAACCAAAATCTCAATGAAAAATATCGAAATATATTATTTACCTGTGCAGTATTATGAAATTTGTGTATCCCAAGGAAGAATGGACTGGACAAAAGTCTGACGGGACCGGGAATCGAACCCGGGTCTCCCAATTGCCGGTCGGGTGCTCTGTCCGTTGAGCTATCCCAGCAGAACATTTTTCCAAGCCATTTGGGAGACTTTGTGGGCAAGGACATTGCGAGTTCGTCCACATAGTGGCATCGTTTGCGGTCTTGGCTTCATAGAAGCACCGGCCACATGGTCCCGTCAGACTTTTTTCAAGTCCATTCTTCCTTGGGATTTTTCCTGGGTGCACACCATCTTGCACTAAGTCAGCCTTACCTGTTTTCCTGAAATTAATGTAATTATAAAGACAGTGGTGTCTCTAACTACAGTCTACAGCCTATGTACTACAGCTACATCTACAGGGATGTTTTTGGTGTTAAACCCCCCCTTCCCTAGAGCCAACATAGATTTTTTTAAATCGAGGTTATGGAAGGTAAATTGTAATTGTTTAGATATTTACAGCTATGCCTCTGGAGACCAACAAGGAATATCTGTAAATATAAATCTCATTCCATCTTCATTACATTTAGGGCAGAAGTTAGCCTGTCCTGGGAATGTATGCAATTTTGCATTTACTCCATGGCTCGGAACCTTCCACCCAGAGAAAGATCCTTGCTACACTCCTGCCTTAATTAATCAATAAAATAATTATCATCAATTATATATTAATTTGTTCCTTATTATATATCTACTATTAAATGCCTTGGTCAAGCATGATGGAACATAATTTTATTTAAATATATATCTGTTATCGTATATATGTGGTCCTCCTAAGCCAGAAAGTGACTGTTGTAAGACCAGAATAACTCAATAGATTTGTTAACAGTCAATGGATTATTTGATGGTGGATATATTCTGCATAATTTGCTAATGATTAAATGATTGTAGGGAAAATTTTGTCAGTTATAACTATGAAATCGACATTCATAAAAACTTTGTAATTTGCTACTTTAAGCGGTAAGATTAGTTGTAAAAATATCTTATAAATACAAATACAAATAAATAAAAGTACTTTCTACTATGATGTGTGTACCAATACACAGAGAATTTCTTAAATTAACTAATGCAATTTCAAGTAACACACTTATACTAATCCCTCTTATTTCATGTCAACATTCACAAACATCTATGTTGCTATAAACAAAACTTGGGTGATACAGATGCTTAAACAAAAAATAAATGATATTAAGAGACATATATCTATAAATATTAACTATTTACTACTTTAAATCAGCCAAATTATAAAGGATAGCTATGGTTAGATGAAATATACTCATAAATTAATTCTTCCCAGAAATATATTAAAATTATTTATTCAAATTCTGAGCAATCCATAGCATTCAGGGCTGAACCCTCAAGGGTGCAAATGCATGTCAGCATCCTCGTTTTATGGCACTACCTGGACTTGATGCGACATTCAAACTGCAATGTTTTTAAATGGGAGCAAACCAACTGAAGATTATTCTTCGCCTGGAGGATTAAGGCCATGCAGAGTTTTTTTAGCATGCACACGGCACAAGAATCCTGCTTGCAGCATTTTTCCTTTTGCCGCTCTTTGTTTGCAGTCAATTATTGACATTATTGTGATTCATTTTCTTACAAAAATACATTTTTATGATAACTCAACATTATTTCTACACATTGTAATGTAATGTTTTGAAAGCAATTGAAGCAATGGTACTCTGAAGAACGTCATTCCCGTAAAGTATTGCAAAAATTATCGTTAGAAAGATTCTTTGTGTGACTTTGTGTGACTGTTATCAGCCAATAATGACCTAATCATAGTCATATTTGGATGAAATTAGTGGAAAATTGCATTAAGAATTCATTGGGTGCATGACTCAGTTTATTTCTTTAGAGCATTTTTAATTTCTGTGTA
>KZ308693.1:38966-49268 GCA_000376725.2 Ladona fulva | reverse complement strand
AGAGAATCAGCGAGTCGGAGGTCCATAACGTTATTTTGTGGTAAAAAGACGTATTCGACTTGATTGTTGATTCTAAATTGCGAATTCATTCAATCTGCACTGTCTATAACTCAAACATTTTGAGCTACCATCGCGTATACGCAACGTTTCCATCAGTCTTTTTAAAAATTAGGTCCGTCCTTCTAAATGGGTGTCCGCTACAGTAGCCGCTCGCGATGCTCCTACCATTTCTTTAAACCGAACCCTTGCAGCGAATATAAGTACCGTTATATTTGATGTAGACTCCATACAGTGTTGCAACATGTGTTACAGTGATGGAATTTTAAGAGTATCTCGAATCTTATGTTACCCGCAATTTTTGAGTTTTTTTGCTCATGACTGTACTCACTAAGGTCATTGTGTATGAAAGCCGGGTTTATAAACACTAAAAAGACCGTTTATCAAAGTATTTATGTAACTTGACTTTCGAATAAATAATCAACAATATCGTTTGTAATTTCCTTCATTTAAACAATTTTTATAATAAACAATAGTAAAGATAGTAGGTAAAAACATTCCGTTTTGTTTTTCGTTTTAGTTATTTTTTCTTTTATTTATAATAACACAGTTCCATACAAAAAACAAGCATTTAATTATTATAAATAACAAACATTTAATTATTTTGCACACTCATCACATGTCGTGGTTGAAATACAATGTTCATCACAAATAGGGAACTCACATACTGAACATGACTTTCGAGTTTTGCGACGTTTTTTGAATTCGGTCTGGAGACAAACATGTCATACACCAGTAATCTTTTTCCTTCCGGTTGAATCAAACTGTGCCTGGGGTTTCGAAGATTCAGATGCTGTTGGCTGCGCATTTGGATTTATAGCGCGACCAAAAAAACTTTCAATCGCCACTTTGGTTGTGAAATGCCTCATCATTTGTGCATTATGTGAACGATTTTCGATGAAAGGAGTACACAGCTCTCTGCCCAGTTGCCGATAAAATAATTCTCGTTCATAAGATCTTTTCGAAAGCAAATCGGTGATTCAAAATTGGCTAAATCCAACCTCCAACAATGTATATAATCTTTGAGTATTTTTGAATCGCCAGTTTTCCATTGGTTCACCAGAGAGCTGTCTCGTCTCAGATCAAGATGACGCCTTCCCGCCACGATTCATACATACTTCCTTGACACGCAATTCTATTATTACCTGTTGATATTGTCTTCAAATTTTTCATTTGACTAAATGATCCAGGGGGGGCAAGTGGGGGCAAGCGCCCCACCCTGCCCCACCGTGGCTATGCCTATGCTTGGGGCTCTTCTGTCAGAAAGAATAGGAAGGAGGAAGTATTTTTAACATGTTTGAGAATCGGACATAGTGCACTGATGCATTCATACCTTTTTACAACTCCCCGTATACCTCCCTATTGTGACACATGTAACTCCCAACTCACTTTGAGTCATATCCTCACTGAATGCAGAAACTATTCTTTTGAACGGGGGAAATGTTTGGGAGCAAACACACTAAAAGATATCATTGGAGATGATCATGGCAAGATAGATAAAGTTATTTCTTTTACGAAGGAGACTGGACTCTTCCAAAGAATCTAATATAAACTTGGGTTTTTTTCCTTTTCCCCCTTTTTTAATTAAAAAAATTTTTTCTTCATACTATGACTAACCCACTGCATTCCTGCAAGCGGTATTCATTGTTCCTGTTGGGGTAGAAATTAAATGATAGAAATGTACCATCACTTTTAAAAGCCAGGATTATTTGAAGGTGCAATATGTCCTCAGCTGTCAAGGTACCTTATAAAACCTACTACTACTACTATGAAGAAATGAAATCAAGAACCAAGTATAACAGCTTTATTTCCTTCTGTATGAACGCATACACTGCTTAAAAATTAGGTTCCTAAACTAACTCTGCTTGCTTTAATCACAAAGCATCTTAAAATGTCTTAATCTGGTATGAAGGCTTTCACTAGATGTAGATTCTATAATGTGATGATTTTTGGGAATACAGTGCTTGTCGAAACAAACACTGTTTTTCTCTTGTCGTGAAGAAGCCTGGTGCATTGTTGGCAAAACGTCATTTGTTTTGACAAACGTTATTCCTAAAAATCATCACATTATTTGTCTTAATATTTGAAAATTTGTTGATTATCTCAAGAGCAGCTTACAGCAACAGTACCTTACTCAGACATACAAAAATGTAATCAATTATGTTTAAAGGATTAAGAAAAGGTGAACTTCTTTGCACGATGAATTCATGTGGCTAATCCCAAAGAAATAGCAAGTGTGAAAAATAGCAACATGACTGGGATTTGAACCCAAGTCTCCCACCTTCCACGCAGGTATTCTAACCACTGAACTACCATGCCATGTCTATTTCACACTGTTAAGGAAATACTTTGTGAGCAAGGTGCCTCCAACTTAGTGGCACAAACTGCTGCCTGAGGTCCTCACTGCCAACTCACAAAGCGGTCTCATAAGGAAACCCCCCAAGGAAATCACATAAGATGTTTAGTTTTTTACAATCTTTGAGAAATTTGATGTCTGTGCTGATTGTGTGTATTTTAGTGTGTAATTTGTGGAATGAATTGAGATCCTTTGGCCAGAGAGCCATGTTGCTCTCCCCAGAATTAATCAAAGAATACATTCTCTTAACGAAAACATGCATGAACATGAAAAATTTCTTCCAAATTGAAGGAAACTTTTACAAACAAACTAACGGGACCACAATGGGGAATTGTCTATTACCACTACTCTCCAACTTATTCATGACATATTTTGAAAAACATTGCAAACAAAACTTCCATAACTTCCTAAATATTTGGTACAGATACGTAGGTGACATATTTGTAATATTCGACACATCAAAGAGTACTACTGGCAATTTCTTAAAAATACTGAACAGTCAGTTTGACATCGTTAAATTCACTTGCGAAGAAAAAACAAATGGCACATTACCATTTTTAGATATGAACATTACTAGAACACTAAACAAACTGAAATTTAGCATACACCGCAAACCTACACACACAGACATGTACATCCCAGAAGATTTAAACCACCACATAACACACAAATTAGCCCCCTTCCACTCCATGATAAACAGACTTCTAAAAATGCTACTATCACATAAAGAATTCAAGAAAGAATTATCCCACATCAAAAGTGTCGTGCAAAAAAATGGATACGACAAATCCGTGGTTAATAACATTATGAAGAAACAGACATAAACTTAAAGTGAAACAACATAAAACCCTAATCTCAACTGTAAACAGAAAACATAACTTCATAAAATTACCCTATGCACCAAGGAAAAGCGACAAATTGAAGCATATTTTCTCAAAATTTGACCTAACCCCAGCATTTTTCAACAACAGCAAACAATCCAACATCCTTCACAATCCAAATGACAACACCCCATCAATACGTAAATCAGGAATCTATGAAATATCGTGCCAAGACTGTGATAAAGTTTACATCGGGCAAAGTAAATGAAAATTAGAAACCAGATTTAAAGAACACTTAGCTCACTTCAGAAACTACCAGATTAACAAATCAAGTGTGGCACGTCACATACAACAACATGGCCACAGAATTAATCTAGACAATCTTAAGTTAAAGATGTCCCTACAAAAAAACTCCAAACCAGATGCTTATAAAAGTATTCTCATTCACCAAGACAGAAGTCAGCTAATGAGTAACAACTTAGGCCCGATACTGAACTCCCCTCTATACACACTCCTTTACCACCCTTGGTGAGGAAGGAAAGAACCCTCACCCTCCTTGTTATAAGGGAAAAACTCCACCGACTTATCCACCTCACATCTTCACATAAGATAAAGGCTTGACCACTCTCCAAAATTAAAGAGCCCTCACCCTCCTTATTTACTTCCTTTGTGGAGACCATTGATGATGGAGGGTTTGTCTCTGAAATGTTCATTGGGACTTCCTAGAAATCTGTAATCTGGAGCTTCCCATTTGTGTCTTAATGGGAGTTCCACTTACCGAAATATGGCTTATGGAATGTTTTTAAATCTTTAATTCAGCAGGGTTCCAACTTTCTTTATTTTTAATGAGTTGTGTGCACAATGGTTTACAATGAGTAATTAAAATATGAAAAGGAAGTCTCTTTAAAGACTGCGAGTGAGTTCTGTTCTTGCCACTGCCGGGTCGGTGAGGCCAAAGTCCCTGAGCGTTTCTATGTTACCAAACGGTTCTCTTTGGGTATCATAAACCTTGCCGCTGATGTTGGTGTGTGTTTGCCGCCTCAGTAGATTCAGCCCTTCAGTCAGGCCTAATGCTAGTGCTGCCACCTAGGTGGCAGTAATTGTAACCCGCACACCACTTCGAAAAGTCATTTCCCATTTATTTCTTCGAAATTCTCACAATCTTGAATTAAATAGGTTTTATGGAGCTTAAAAAGTGGCAGAAACAAAATGCAGTATGTTTCATATCTCTACTTCAAGCCATTTCTGAGATAGAGATGGGGGTGGTCAGATGGACAGATATTTTGCTTTCGATATATGTAATATTATATCTATAATCCAATTATGTTTATGGATACTATTTACTAATTCAAATCAGATACTCTTATATTAGTTGCAATAATCAGTTGTTATGTGGATGATTAATCCAAAATACAACATTTTAAGAAAAAAATCATCATTTTTTTGTTTTTACTGTAATGGCTTCATTCATTACAAAAATATTGCATGCAGTTTCTGTTTCATTTAATGAAGAAAATTCCTACAATTCCACAAACTACAACCAAATTTGGCAAACCTGTCCTACATAAGATAAGGCTGCTCATACTTAAACTAATATGCAAGGTTCAATTTTTTAAAATGGAAAATTTCATCAGAAAATCTGGTATTATTACCTATTATCTATTAAATTACTTGGTAAAGGTAGTTTTCATCACTCCCTAGCTTTGCTACTTTCTCAAATTGAATTGGAAATAACAGTGCTGTGAAATAAAGACCAAAAAGAGAAATAAAGGAAGATCTATAGTTTGATTATGAAATATTCCTTATGATTCATAATCACAAGAATTTTGACAAAAAGTACTACTATCTTGTTAAATATGCAGTTTTAAATATCCCCATTATGACAACAGTTATTGCAGAGTCAGATGTGTTTCTCCATTAGAATGCTGTGGGAATTGATGTCTATAAGTATCATAACATGTAGCATAGTTATAGTCATTTTGGATAGGAGGCTATTCATTTGATTTAACCTTTCATAATTATGACAACTGTTAGATCTAATCAGCATTAGACCATGTATGAATGTTTCTTAATGAGCACAATATTTTTTTCTTTTTGAGAGTTAAACTGTACAATGGTCATGCTCTAAGGATGTGCAGAAGTTAAGAAAAGTGGGTAAGGAAAAGCTCACTCAAAGCACACTCACTCACTTTCCATCTGATGGATGATACTAGGGAAACTAGAAAGCTGGTCTCCTCACCCACTCTCCTATTACAGGGAAGGATGACTCGTCAAAGATAAAAACAGTCATACTGTATCATTGGAGCATAGACACTATATGCAAGAAACGCAGAAGATTCACTACATAAATATTACATATAGTACACTACATAAACATTACTAATATAGTTTTGTTTTATTATCTTTGCTATTGATTTTTTTATTACAAAATACTCACTGCACAAATTCTTGTCTACAAATTTTTTCCCTGCTATCAGTCTCACTATTGTGGATTATGGCATTTATACTTATCCCATCTCAAGTCCATTCCACTTACTTTAATGATGCAAGGATTCTGGATAAATAACTCTAATTTTGTTCTGCAGCTGGGAATATTTGTGGTTCACTTTGTGGACTACTGTGTGGGATGTGGTTGGTGGATGATGGCACTCTACCTCACAGAACTTGGATCTGTTCTGGTGATAAGAGGGAAGCCATATGGAGGAGAGAATGTGGTCACTGTTCTCTTCCCTTCCTTGAGAGCAGAGCATACTGAAAATGTTAGACAGCGTAATCAGCCATCTTGTCTTGCCATGTGGGCTGCACCAACCCTTGCATTTGCCTGGAATGTCATGTTACCTGTTGCTCTGATGGTGAGTTGGTTTACTTCTGTGCTTTATCGGTCATTCCTTACCTAGATGATGATGATTGGAGTAATAAGTCTTGCTTTCTTGAATGGAGAAAGGAGGCTGATCCCAAGGATTTGTCAATTATTGTTACAATTTTCTCTGATTAACTATTGCACCACACTACAATGCTAAAAATTAAACTAAAGATTAGTGCATTCAATCAGTACATTTACACACTGGGACAACAATCAAGAAAAGGTCTTGATCCTGAATGACTGTAATACTTCACTCACAATCAAAACTAATAAAGATTCCCAACTATTTTCATTATACAGTATACCCACCCATGAAATCCTCTCTTACTATCCACATTTCACATCCAGGCTCTCCAGAATACTTACATTTTCCTGATAGGTTTCTCAGGGCCTGTTGATATAAACTCTATTTGCTTCAGAATTTAAATCACACACATATATTTTCAGATTTGTAAGATGCCAAAAATGCAATAAAAGAAAAATCGATTTTTCATCATTTATGTTTTGAACAATTACTCATTCAAATGCGTTTTTATAACTCTTTTTACTGCAATGTCATTTTGTTCATATATTCTCTAATGTATATAAGGATGAAAAAATGCAAAAACTAAAAAATCGATTTTTTGAAAGTTACATACAGGAAAGCCCCCTCAAATGATTAAAATAGAAATAATTTTAAATGTAGAACAGACGATAAAGAGCTGTGTCCTAAATAACTCATGAATAAGTTGCTGATATTTTAGCTTATAAAACTCATCAACCAGGCACTAAAAAATACTAAATACCTGATCTAGCTATCATGGGTTTAAGCCCAGAAAATCTTAAAGTCCTGGTTTTCCCTATAAGAATGAATTGGGCGAATTTACAAAAATATTTTTGATAAACTTCCTTAAGATATAGAATCCTAACCCGACGTATCATTAGGGGATGTGTATGGATATCTCCCAAATACAATATCTCAAAGGCCGGTATAAGCCTCACTCCCATCTTAGGATGGGTCTGGGCACCCTCTTGCCCATGGATCTAGAAATGGATCCTAAAGGCGGATGGACCACATGGTCGGCCAACAGCATAGGATGGGGAAGGCAAAAGGGAAACCACCGCACTAATGAACCATAAGGTTTCTCTAGTTATACGAATGTATGAGCATGATGGGTTCTATATTATAACTTTGAATTGAATTGAATTATTCCAGAGGTGAAAATTACTCACAATCAGATCTCCAGGTGGGTAACACTATAGGACAGTTGTGGTGCAAGAAGAAGGTAAGCAAGAGGATGAATAATAAGAATGCACTGAGAATAGGATCTTCGAATATAAGAACAATGAATAGGAGAGGAAAATTAGAAAACTTAAAAATTGAAATGGAGAAGAATGATATAGACCTAATAGGAATTAGCGAAGTTAGATGGGAAGGAGAACTCATATATGAGGGATACAAAATGATTTACAAGGGAGGAAGCAGCAAAAAAAGAGGAGTTGGATGTATCATGAAAAAGAAAACCGTGGATAGGATAAGCAAGGTAATAGCATGTAGTGTATGGAAATGTGGTGTATGTGTAGTGAAAGGGTAATTGTTGTAAAAGTAAAGAGCATTCCAGTAGATACATTGATAGTTCAAGTGTATATGTCCATGACAACAGCAGAAGACAAAGAGGTTGAAGAGGTATATGAACAAATCATGCAAGTGTATGAAGAGAATGGCAAAAGACAACTGAGAACAGTGATAATGGGAGATTGGAATAGTGTAGTAGGGGAAGGAAAGAAAGGAAAAAGTATAGGAGCATATGGTCTTGGAACAAAGAATGAAAGAGGAGAGAAATTGATAGAATTCTGTGAACAACATCAGTTTTGGATAGTTAATACTTGGTTCCAGAATCATAAGAGAAGTCTCTACACATGGAAAACTCCAGGTGATAACAAGTGTTACCAAATAGATTTTATACTGATAAACCAAAGATTTAAGAATAGTGTCACAAATGCAAAGACACTACCTGGGGCAGATGCAGACACAGACCATAATGCTGATAATGGATATGCTCACTAGGTTTAAGCATGTGACGAGGAAAAAACAACCAGCAAAGAAGTGGAACTTGATGAAGTTGAAAGAAGATAAGATGAAAATTACTAAAATTTTAGAAGAGAAGCTGAAGAAGGGAGAAGAGCAGAAAAGCAGTCAAGAAGAATGGAATGACCTGAAGAAAGGCATAGTGCAGGAGGTTAGAACTATAAACAAGAAAGAAGCTAGAAAAAATTGGATAAACCACGATATGTTAGAAAAACTGGAAGAAAGGTAGAAATGGAACTGAGTCAACTCGGAACAAGGAAGGATACAGTATAGAAAGATTAATAATGAATTAAGGAGAATGACTGACAAAGCTCAAGAAGAGTGGATGAAGGAACAATGTCAGGTAATTAAAAATCTGGAAAAAGAAGGAAAATTAGAGGAAATGTACAATACCGTGAAAAGGCTAACTATGAGAAAAACAAGAGCTATCGCAAAGAAAGTTATGAAAGATGAACAGGGAAGGATTAGAACAGAGGACGAGGACATAAAGGGAATATGGGAGGAATATATAAAGAATCTATACTGTACAAATGTCAGAGGAAGAGAAGTAGAAATAGAATTGAGGAGTTATGAAGAAGGAGAGAGGGACAATGGAGGTCCAAAAATAATGAAAGAGGAGATAGAGATGGCAATAAAAAGAATGAAGAATGGGAAGGTAGTTGGAGGAGACCAAATACCTGTAGAAATTCTAAATTCCTTGGGGAAGAATGGTATGGAGCGGCTTACAAATCTGATTAATAAAATCTATGATACAGGGGAGTGGCCACAAGATTTACTTAAAACAATAATGGTTCTGAAACCAAAGAAAGGTAATGCACAGGACTGTAAAGACTACAGAACTATAAGTTTTATTTCACATGTGGGAAAAGTTATAACCAAAGTTATACTAGAATGAATGAGAAGGAAAATAGAAGAATACTTAGAGGAAGACCAGTTCAGGTTCTGCAAGGGTAAAGGGACGAGAGATGCTACTGGATGTATGAGGATGTTATTGGAAAGTGTGTTAGAATTGAACAGAGAGATGTGCTTCTGCTTCATTGACTATGAAAAAGTTTTTGATAGGGTAAAGTGGGATAACTTGTTAAGTATCTTGGGAGAGATAGGCATAGACTGGAAAGACAGAAGATTTATAAAGCAAATGTACATCCATCAGAAAATAGTTATAAGGATTGGGGGAGAGGAAACAAAGGAAGGGGAGTCAAGCAGGGATGCTGTCTTTCGCCATGTTTGTTCAACTTGTATGCAGACAAACTACTGGCAGAGGCTCTGGTAGACACAGGTGGGATAAAAGTTAGAGGAGAGAGAATCAAATTCATCATATACGGCTATAATAGCACAAAATCAAGAAGAACTACAGAATATGATGGAAAGAATATGGAATAAGAGTGAAGATTATGGAATGAGAATAAATAGAATGAAAACAAAAGTAATGAAAATAGCAAAGTCAGAAGGTCCCTTGAATATATGGTTAGCAGAAGAAAAGTTAACACAAGTAAGTTCCTTCAAGTATTTAGGAAGTTTAATAGAGGAAAACGGTAACTGTACAGCAGAAATTAAAAGTAGAATTGCCCAAGGAAAAATGGCATTTAATAAAATTAAGAAACTGCTAACAGCTAAGAAAATCAATGTTGCTACTAGGAAAAGATTCGCGAAATGCTGCATATGGGACAATGGGGCATTGTTCTGTATTTAGCCGAAACGTGGACTTTGAAGAAGAGAGAAGAAAAGTATGTAGAGAGCTTTGAAAAATGGCTCTGGCGAAGATTGGAAAAGATTAGTTGGAAAGATAAAATTAGAAATGAAGAGGTACTAAGGAGGATTGGGGAAGAAAGAAATATTCTAAAAGAAATTAAAAAAAGGAAGGCAAATTGGATAGGTCACATTTTAAGGAAGAACAGAATACAGAAAGTGATAATAGAAGGGAAAAGAGGAAGGAGGAAGTATGGAATGCTGGCAAACATCACTTCGTATCAACATATGTTGATACGAAGTGAGATGCACAAAATAGAATGCTGTGGAGGCAACAGTTTTGTTGAAACCTGTCCAAGGACAGAATGACTGAAGAGAGAGAGAGATCTCCCAAAAGGATCCAAAGCCAAACTAATAAATAAATATATAAATATACTTTCTTTATTTT
>KZ308693.1:0-21820 GCA_000376725.2 Ladona fulva | reverse complement strand
CACCATACGTGGAGATTGTTGAACCGTTAGCCGCACTTAGTTCATAATTCGTTTTCTGCCGTACCCCTTTATCACGGGATATAGGGAAAACGCACAAATCCGATCCAGTGTCGATCAGGAATGACATCTTCGTCTTCGAGTCAGTTACGAAAAGGCGGCTGGAAAGCGGGCTGTAGTCGGACGCCGCGTTCACCGACGGCCCATAGAGTTTTCCGCTGCATAGTTGCATGGTGGCGTGCAATACTGGGCTCCGGGTCCAAAGCGCCAATGGTACCAACATGGCGATGTCCCTGGGTGCGGCGAGTTACTGCGATGTCCATTGGAGTAACGTCCACGGGAACGGCTCCTTGCTCGAGGGCGATTGTGTGGTCGTTCATTCCATTGTGGAGATTGGCGGACGGTTAGTGCTGCAACCTGCTGGCTGAGGTTTTCAATCTGCTGCATCATTGTGGACATCATCATGGAGCACGATGAAGAACATTCCTTGGAAGTGGGAGGAGAATGGGGCCTGGAAATCACCTCGTTCAACCTCGGGAGGACGTCACATAGGCTATCTGCAATGGACGCTAATGCGTTGAGGTCGGTCCCCTGTTGCGCGGTCTGAATGGCGCGCATGGTGGGTGGTATTCTCGCTAGCCACATGGAGCGCAGAAAATCGTCCGTCACCGATGTTCCCGCCAAATCTCGCAAATGGCGTAGGAATTGCGTGGGTTTTCGATCCCCTATTTCTTCATTGTCGAGCAATAGCTTGATCTTTTGGTCTTTCGAGATCGAAAGGTGACAAATTAGCTCTTCCTTAAGGGTACCGTATTTATTCTCGGACGGGGGATTAGTGATAATGTCTTTAGCTTCTAAGGACGCGCGAGAATTAAGTAAGGCGACAGTAGTCCAAAATTTTGCGGAGTCTTCTGTAATATTGATTAAAGAAAACTGGCCTTCTAACTGCGCGAACCAGAAAGATGGTTCCTCTGTAATAAATGGAGGAACACGCACCGAAAATAACCCTACATTCGCGCTCTGTGAGGTCGCCATATTGAATATCACGCGGATCGAAATGGTATTTACAACAAGATATTTACACTGCAATGGACGATTCGCACCATTATGTCTTCGACCACATGTTCACCTAACGGCACCTGCAGCCTGTGCTCACTGAAACCACGTGTTTGGACTATCACGACGTCACAAATCACGTCGGGGTCACCAATTTGAAGCGGGGTTTGGAAGCTTCAATAAAATAGTCACACGTAGTTATTAACAGTTTAATAATAACAATTAGATTGTATGACTACACTATACAAGCGGTATAGAAGGAGCGTGCACTGTCGCCGGCTAGGTACGGTAACGACCGGACTCGACTGCGTCCGGGATCGAAGTGTGCGCATCTCGGTGAAAGTAGTTACGTTTCACACCATAAACAAATGCCTGACGACGGGCGCACGTAACAATGGAGTGGCGTTGGCCGCTACATACTTACAAAGATCCAGATCAAACTGGTGACTTAAATTCATTCAAATGTAAAGCTATTTCATACATACCTTTTATAATATGTTCTAAAGACATATTAAAAAGATTAAAAGTGCCTGATGATGGTGTAAATTCGTACCGAAACCATGGTGGCTTAAATAATTTCTCTGAAAAGTAAATTGATTTTTTCTTCGTTTTTTATATTAAAAAGAATCTATAAGTTAAAAAACAATAATTCTCAAGGTCCAGTTGGTATATGAAGCAGAGGTTTAAAGTTAGGAAGCCACAATATAGTTCCTAATTTAAAAAGAATATTCAACATAGCATTTAACAGTGGTCAGCTACCAGAAGATTGGAAATCTGCCACAGTAGTTCCTATACAAAATGGAGGAAGTAAAAAAGCTAGGTACTTGGTGCAAAACTTTCAAAAAATCATTTAGGGTATTTCTAGCTAAGATAGAACGTTAAAATTCACGTCATCGATAGAGATCAAACACCTCTATAGTATACCTTAAGGATGTTACCCGTAGGGTCTTTAGTTCGATGCTAGGGCAGTTTTTCTGTTTGAAGTTCATGAATTCGTTTAGGGTATTTTCCGTTAAGAAAGAGACATGCAATTCACGTCGTTGTTAGGGTAGATTTTTGTTTATCGTATACCGTAAAGCTTTTTGCCCTAAAGGCTCAGGCTCGATCCCAGGACCATTCGAATGACCAAATTTTAAAGAATTCGTAACGGTATTTCCCGGGCAGGTTGAAGGTTGAAGTTCGCTGCATCTATAGAAGATAGGAATTTCTACCGTATGCCGTAAGGATATTTGTCCTAATAGTCCCAGGTTCGATGCTAGGACAAATCGTATGGACGTATTTTGAATAATTCGTTTATGTTTTGTAGTTGGTGGATGGCAGTCCGTTGATAGCAGGTGGAGTGTTGCAGGAGGTGTACAATGCCTTAGTTAATCTATTTGACATTAAGCTTGCAGTATACAAGCAACTTTTACTCGTGTGTATATATANTTAGTCTCAATCTCGCCCTGAATAAAGTCCTCTATTATTATTATTATTATATCCATCACATGGTTTCATTTTTATTTTCAATTGAAGCAATTAGTGGTGATTAAACACACATTTGAAAGAAGAGAATGAGAATAGTTGTACTTTTTCCACAATATATTTATTGTTAAAAACAAAAAGTAAAAACACACGACTAGTTTCGGCAAATGATCGCCATCATCAAGTGTCTATACTAAAACTGTTGAGTATAATATATGCAAAAACGACTGGTGGAATAATAAGGAATTAGGAAAAGAAGGGATGGGGGAAAAATGGGGCAGAGAAGAAAGGGTGAGTCAGGAGCAGGAGAGTGGAGGTAGAGGTGCACTGTTGGTGGGTGGTAGGATGCGTCGGATCAGTGGGAAGGAAAAAGGTGCTCATTGACCACAGTACAGTTCATGGAATTCATATGAGAAAGTATCTCAAATTGTTCCAAGAAGTTCATCCTTTGATTCTCCTCTGTATAGTGGAGTATTTCCGGTACAAAATCAGAAGAATGGTTCCTTTCTAGTAGGTGCTTAGCAAAATGAGAGTGGGAGGATTTGTTCAAAAAACATCTTTTGTGCTCGCTGGCTCTAATGGCGAAATTTCTCCGAGTTTGCCCAAAATATATGCTGCCACAGTCAGTGCATTTGAGCTTGTAAATACCAGATTTTGCCATAGGATTGTAATTGTCTTTACCATTGCAAAATATTTTTCCTAAATTGAAACGTGATTTGAAGGAAGGTCTTAATTTTTCTTTAGGTAGAAGGTTACTAATTTTGTCTGAAAAACAGTTAAGGAAAGTTAATTTTACATATTTCGATTTAACATCTTCACACTTTATCCTCCCAAAGATATTATTAAAGGCCATTTTCCTTTGTCTGCGAATTAAAAGTTTGTCAATTATACTATGGTGATAGCCATTTGTAACAGCAATATGCTTTATAATTGTAAGTTACTTATGGAAGTTCTTGATAGTGAGAGGGATGGAGAGTAGATGGTTGATAAGGGAGTGGAAAATGGAAAGTTTTTGGGAGTAATGGTGGTTTGATTTCAAAGGAATTACCTGATCAGTGTAGGTAGGTTTGCGGAAAATAGAAAATTGGAGATTTGGGCTGCAAAAGGAGATGGTAAGGTCAAGAAAGTTGAGGGAATGGTTGCTCTCTAACTCATGGGTGAATTGTATGGAAGGATGAAGGGAGTTTAGGAGAGAGAGGAATTGATTAAATTACCTAAGAATACCACACCATATACAAAAACATCATCCACGTATCTAAACCAACATTTAACAAATTTCAGAGGAGCAATTAAATAATTTACACTATAGATTGTTCATAAAAATATCCGCTAAGATGGGTGACAAGGCAGATCCCATAAAAAGTCCATCAGTTTGCTCATAGAAATCACCATTAAATAAATATGGGATCTGCCTTGTCACCCATCTTAGCAGATATTTTTATGAACAATCTAGAGTGTAAATTATTTAATTGCTCCTAGTGGGATGTCTAGTGGAAGTGTCTAGGGAAGTACCCTCAAAATGATTGACAAGTCCACAATATGATTTTAAGTAATCGACGAATCATAGTGCGGAAATAGTTGAGGCTACAAGCATATTGCAAGGTACTTTATTTTCAGTGTTGTACTATAAATTGAGTGTGAAATAAATCTCGACAAGATGGGTTCCGCGTTTGCTCTCAAACGAGAGTAAACACAATTTTGTGATCACCTCTGAGGCTGTTTTGGCAATTTTCCATCCAAATCCTGATGAGTTTCTGGGTCGATATATAACTGTGGATGAAGCATGGATATACTACTACACTCTAGAGACAAAGGAACAGTCAACACAGTGGGTTTTTGAATGTGAAATGGCAGAGATGGTAAAATGGGCTGGCAAGGTGATGGCCACGGTTTTTTTGTGATGCTTGTGGAATCATCTACAGCAATTACTTGAAAAAAGGTCAAACAATAACTGGAGAGTAGTATGTGTTGTTATTACACCAATTGAGCAAAGAAATCAAGAAAAAATGTCCTCATGTGAAATAGAAAGATCCTCATCTGTCAAGACAATACACAGGTTCACACCTGCACAGTTTTGATGGCCAACTCAGGAGCTGGGCCCTCCTCTTCCACTGCAGCTCAACGCTGTGGTGTATCTCCTCCCCATAGAGGTAGGTTAAGAATTATCTGGTATTTTCCCAGAGAAGCTGATGTAGGAAGTTCTCTCGGGATATCAGCCGGGTCACTGCTTCGAAGTCCATCGACGTTTCGGCACCTTCCTCTGGTGCCATCTTCCAGCCAGCTTGAGCAGCAGCAGAAGAGGAGGGCTCAGCTCCTGAGTTTGCTAACCTTTCTATGTAGATGCCGAGACCAAGATATCATACCCAGATTTGCCAAAATTTGACCCCCTTAGTAAAACAAGCCTTAGTAAAACAACACTCGGCACTTCATCCTGGAGATGGCGCCAGAGGAAAGTGCCGAAACATCGATGGACTTCGAAGCAGTGACCCAGCTGATATCCTGAAAGAACTTCCTACATCAGCTTCGCCAGGAAAATACCAGATCATTCTTAATCTACACAAAATAATTTGTTTTTATGTTTTTCTAAGGACTTATTGAACGACCCTCATAGTTATGAATTGTAGATTCTGATTGATGGTAATGACAGCATCTCTGACATTCCTCCACCATTAAATTTTCATCCAGTAACACTTGTTTTTCTCTTTATACTTTATCTTTCATTCATTACTATCAAAACTGGGTTGATTCAGGGATGATGTAAAAATATGATTTCTCTCTCATATATTCATGCATAGCTGTATTGTGGATTGAATATGTTATTTACTTGCAATTCCTGCTAAACAAAGAGATTTTTCTTTTAACTGCAAAAGAAGCCACCCAAAATTCAAAGGAAAATAAATGTCAGTTGCATCTTATCAAATATCCCATGGTTAATGAAACTTGGATGTTTGAATAGAAACTTGCAGTTCATTAGCAACTGATTCCAATCATAGATTCACATTATTTTGCAGAGGATACAAGCTCTGTATCGTCCGCACACTGTTTGTCAGGGATCTCACAGAGGCGAGGAAGGAAACAATGTCGCAAGGAGCAATGGACCTTCCAGTGGTACTCTTCAAGATATCAACAATTTTGAAGACCCTCCACCAAAGTATACTCCCCCACCATCATACACTACCGCAACTGGTGCAAGGTAAGAGTTGCTACTTTCACAGATTGTTAAAATGCCAATAATCTAAATTTTGTCAGCCCCATATATGATTACACCAAGGTCCAGGGCATGAGTGTGTTTTTGTGGGTCAGTCATACTATTCCATTTTATAGTTTAAAAATTTCTCAGGAAGAGAGATCATTATTATAATCAAATGTGTGCAATCAAATTTTCTGATGCCAGTTTCTCTAAAAGTAAGTACTGTGTCAGGTATCAGTCAATCAGAGAACACCTTGTTATTACAAGCTGTGCTTTTATGTCAAATGAGAGTTGGGAAAAAGGAACTCTTTTCTTTAAAAGCCATATTAAATGGTAGTTTTATCAAGTTCAGTTGGGTGAGATTAATGCGAAGTTGATCCCTACTAACAGATATGGATTAACAATAATCTTCCCCTGATAGATAATGCAGCAAATTTTCCCTCTCTGGAAGTCCATTGACGTTTGTGAAGATGAATTTTTCCTCATGGAAATTTCATGCCAATATGGGTTACTCTTCACTAACTATCCTCAGATAAGTATTTAATGGTGTGCTAATAAACTATTTTGGTTTGAGCTTCTTTTTGCAATTTCTTTTTAAGAGTAAAGGTTTTTTAATGTATTGGAATGAATGAACAATTGTAGGGGACACACAGCCTCTAAAGGCCTTTCTCTTGTATGCTCAACCAGAATTCAGTTTCCTTCCATACACCCTTTTTAATCTTCAGTTTCGGATATCTTTCATTTGGTCCTTAAGTCTTATGAAAAATTCATCTTCTGGTATGTCTATTTCATCCAATATTTGTCAAGAATGTATTGATGCAAATATCCAGCCTACCATTAAAGTTTCATTGACCCTCCATGTCCTTGACAAAGTCTAAAAATGTTCCTGTTTTTTTGTGGTACAATAGTCAATTAATTTCATTGTGTCAAAATTACTTAAAATTAGAGAACACCTTAGAACCTTATGTATGTCACAATAATTAATTGGGAAAATTGATAGAGTATTTAAAAATAAACGGCCATAAGTCATAGCACAGGTTTTGGTGCAGAATATGCCATCAACATGCACAAGAGTGAAAAACAAACATCAAATGAAAGAGGTTCGGGATTTGAAATGAAACCCAAAGTTGGAGGTGAAAAGGAAAGAAAACAAGAAAAAAGAGCAAAGAAACAATTGTTAGTGCCAAACTAAGAAATGATATGAGAACTGATATAGACAAAGGAGCTAAAAACAATAATAAAATTTTTAAATTCTGTAAACATGGAATTTAATCAAAAGAGACCACTGAAAAGACCACGAAGCAGGGCAGGTTTAGGGACCCATTCCCTATTAGGAGGATTAAAGGGTTACATCCACCTAGATAATAATAATATGATGATAATGATGAAGATGATAATCTGTTTCGTTAAAAAATAAACACTTTTCAACTATTGCCAATGTGTTGAGCCTGAATCTTATTGAGAAACACGATATGAAGAGGATAAGACTCCGATAACCCAGTAAAAATTCACCTTTATCTAAAAAAAGATCACACTTTGTTTCAAGAAAGCCCCTCGAATTTTTGGAATTCTTTTCACCAATTTAGCATCTAACCTAGGATAATTTTGGGAAATGTCTCTTCATTACACAGTAGAAAATCACTTTGTCTAACTATAGGTTAAATTTAAATTCTCAGTCTTAATGGAAAAATACTATTTTTGGTGCCCTCTAGCATCGAACCCATGACCATAAATTTGTAAGCGACTTTTACTCTTATATATATTTGAGTAAAATTTGCTCCCATGCTGCAAGCTTAATATAGGACAGATTAGGTGAGGCATTAATAACAGGTTAACTGGTCAAGAATAGAATGGGCAGGAGGTAGGGTGCAACATCTGATAAATACACTCGTGAGGGAGGGAGGTTTCACACAGGTAATAAACAATCTCACAAGAATGAATAGCCTATTAGATGTATTCCTTGAAAATACTGGAACTCTTCAAGGCTTGTGAGATTTTACCAGGAATTAGTGACCATGATGCAGTATATTTGGAGCTCTTTTGGAACAAAAATATAAGTTTTCAAACGGAAAATAAAATAGAGAGTTTTCATCGCATTAACGTTGACAGTTTATGAGACTTAAAAAACAAGTGTGAGGATTGGGCTTATAAGGGGTCAAACATACAGGAAATATGGGAATACCTTAAGAAGAATTTGAATACAGGAATAAAGAAGTATGTACCAATAAAAAAAACTAATACAGAACACGGACCCTGAGTATTATAATGCGCAAATTAGGAGACTGAAAAAGAAATCAAGAAACTTGCACAAAAAGAGAAAACTCAGCGAACAGCATAATATCAAATATAGGGAGGTAATTAGATTGCTAAATAGAAAGAAAAAATATGTAGAGAACAAATTTCTAGAAAATGTAATTATAATTAATGGTAGCTACAGTTTTTATAAGTATGTAAATAGCTGAAGGAGGATCAAATGCGAAATTGAAACAATATAGGGATCTTAAGGAAATATTATAACAACTGTTAGTGAGATAGTTGAAGAATTCAGACACTATTTTTCAAGTACTTGAAGCGGGGTTTGGAAGCTTCAATAAAATAGTCACACGTGGTTATTAACAGTTTAATAATAACAATTAGATTGTATGACTACACTATACAAGCGGTATAGAAGGAGCGTGCACTGTCGCCGGCTAGGTACGGTAACGACCGGACTCGACTACGTCCGGGATCGAAGTGTGCGCATCTCGGTGAAAGTAGTTACGTTTCACACCATAAACAAATGCCTGACGACGTCTGTCCGTGTGGGAAGTGCCTGCATCTGCAAATAGTCCTCAGGATGGCTTTCGTCTGAAATGATAAATGCAGGTTTAAGCCTGTCGATACTAACATTTTTATCCCCATGCCCTAACCGTAATTTGAAAAATTTCGGCGTCCTTTCTAGCACAAGAAAGGGACCATCATAGGGAGCGACGAGGGGTGCACGAACGGCATCGTTGCGCACGAACACATGCGTGCACGTTCGCTGCGTGTCCTTAGTTGTCGTGTCTATCCTTATTCTTCCCCGTTGCTCCAGGTGGACTCGCTCGGGGTGTGCGTGTCCTTATATGGCACTATCAGACGACATTTCGTCGTTTGCCCTCTCGGTGGATTTAGCGGGGTCTGCTTCGGGGCCATTCCACGACGGGCGGAACGCCCGCCGAAAAAACGGCCCTTTACAGGGCCCCGCTATTCATCGGCGCCGTGGTCTGCTGCTCGGAGGGAGATTTTCAGGTCCCCCTAGGGCTGCCACAGGTCGGCGGAAGCTGTCCCACGGAAGTGGGTGATCATCAGCGAGGCGCTGCAGGTGTTCCGATGTGCGGGAGTGGAGGCGGTCGAAGAAGGTCTTCGCCTGGCTCTTAGCTGCAGCTTCGATCGGCTCGATCCCGGAGAGGCCGTAGGCGATGATGTTATGGAACGTCCACCCAAGGCGCAGTATGGTCCTTAGGGTGGTACGCTCCACCACGGAGATGGAATTCCATCCCTTGGAGGACAGCAGCCCGCTCCACGCTGGTGCGGCGTATAGTAGCACAGAGCGGATTAATGGCGTTGGCACTCTAGGCAGTTACGAGCCCACTCCTTACAGTCTTTTCGCATTTAGGGCCACACGAAACGCGAACCGATTAATTTAGCCGTAGCTCGTATCCCTGGGTGCGATCAATTATGCATTGATTCAAACACTTGTCGACGGAAGTTGGCGGTTACAAAAGGTCGAGCTTTTGACGTCGAAACATCGCACACAAGAAATACGTTATCTGGGAAATGAATTCTTTTTAATTCTAACGCCGAAGTAGCGTTAAGATATAGTGGCAGTTCTTGGTCATTCTCCTGGGCTCGTGCCAAATCACGAAAGTCTATTGCTGGAGAAATGGCTTCGACGCGCGATAAGGAATCAGCAACAACGTTTTCCTGGCCTTTGATATTCGTGGTAAACTATCCGATTAAATCCAAATAACGGAACTGTCTGGGGCTGCACCTGTACCACTTTTGTTGAAACGCGTAAGTTAGCAGTTTATGATCGGTATAGATAGTAAACTCTCGGCCTTCTAACATGTGCCTGAAATGCAAGATAGATTGATATACAGCCAAGAGTTCTCTATCGTACGGACTGTAATTCTTTTGGGCCGGATTAAGTTTTTTTGTGAAGAATGCAAGCGGTTGCCACCCGTCGTTAGTTAATTGTTGCAACGCTGCACCAATGGTAGTATCCGATGCGTCGGAAAATAGTCCTAAGGAAAGTGATGACCGCGGATGCACAAGGAGAGCGGAGTTACTTAAGGCGGTTTTGCATTGTTCAAAAGACATGCGCAATTCTGGCGTCCATGTAATTTTATCATTGCCTTTCACTTTACCCGCAAGTAAATCGGTCAACGGCGCTTGAAGAGCGGCTGCGTTCCTAATGAATCGATGATAAAAATTAACCATACCTAAAAATTGTTGCAAGGATTTTACATTCGGGGGAAGCGGAAACTTGCAGAAACTTTTTCAGGCAATGGCTTAGTTCCATGTTCTGACACCATATAACCTAAAAATTTCACTTCGCGGGCACCAAACACACGCTTCGCAGAATTAATAACAATTCCGTATTTTTGAAAATGTTCGAAATGTCGAATATGTTCGAAAAGCAAACGTAAGTGCTGCACATGTTCTGATTCTGTGGAAGAAGCAATTAATACATCATCAATGTATAGCAATACGCAAAGTCTAAATCACGCAGCACTTCGTCCATAAATCGTTGGAATGTCTGTACGGCATTACGGAATCCAAATCCCATGTACGGGAATTCAAATGACCCGAAAGTGGTCGTTATGGCAGTCTTTTTGATATCATCCGGATTAATCGGAATATGATTAAATGCACGCACGATATCTATCGTAGAAAATATATTCTTACCTGCTAAGGACTGCGAAAAATCTTCAATATGCGGTACGGGGTACCGGTCTGGGATCGTGCGCGCGTTTAAGGCACGATAGTCCCCGCAAGGCCGCCATTGGTCTACGCCTTTCTTTGGGACCAGATGAAGGGGAGAAGACCAACTGCTCTCCGATCTCCTGGCCGTTCCGTCCTGCAGCATGGCTTGGAATTCACGTTCAGCGATCCGGAGCTTGTCAGGAGCTAGGCGTCTCGGCTTGCAGGCGACGGGTGGTCCGGGAATGGTGCGGATAAAATGCACGATATTCTGCGCGGGCATCTTCATCCTTCCAGCGGGACGAGTGATATCCGGAAATTCGAAAAGGATATCATGGTATTTGGAGGACCCTGTGATGGCTTTGACGTGTTGAGCCGGATTTGTATCCACTTTACCAGGAACGGAAAGTGTTGTTTCGGTATCGATCAGCCGTCGATTTTTCACATCCACCAATAGTCCATAATGCTGCAAAAAATCTGCGCCGATGATCGGCTTCGTGACATCCGCAACGACAAATCTCCAGACATAGTCTCGCCGGAGGCCTAAGTTTAACTGCAATTGTATCACACCATACGTGGAGATTGTTGAACCGTTAGCCGCACTTAGTTCATAATTCGTTTTCTGCCGTACACCTTTATCACGGAATATAGGGAAAACGCACAAATCCGATCCAGTGTCGATCAGGAATGACATCTTCGTCTTCGAGTCAGTTACGAAAAGGCGGCTGGAAAGCGGGCTGTAGTCGGACGCCGCGTTCACCGACGGCCCATAGAGTTTTCCGCTGCATNTCCATCGTTCGGCGAAAAGACTTCCTCAAGATGGGCGGCTTACTCATCGGAATGTTTGGTTTGGAATTGCGACATGGTCTGCAGCAGCTGGCTCATGAGCTGCATCATCGCCGTGATTAGTGGTGCAGCGCTGTCGTTCCCTTGTGTGCGGGCTACCGAGAGCGAGCGACGACGCCTGCAGAGCGAGATGTTCAGTTCAGCAACGGTTTCCGCAGTCGAGGGCTCCGGCATTGGAAGGATCGGGAAGTCCTGCTGTGTAGGCGCAGGCCGTCGGGTGCGGAGCGGGATCTCTGCGCCCAACTTCTTCTTCGGTGCGGTGGCTTGGCGAAGCTGCACCTGCGGCGGAACAAATTGCTGCGGGGATTTCTCCTAGGCTGATTTGGTCGGAGCAGGTGCGGGGATGAACTTGGTTGAAGCCGGTCTCGGGAGCGAGCGGTGAGCGGCAGCATCCGATGGAGGTGGAGGAGTCCGTCTCTGCTTCTTCTCTTTCCAGACCGGGCAAGACCTGGCTTTGGCAGTGTGCGGTCCACCGCAATTACAGCAAAGAGGAGTGTCCTCCTTGGTCTTATGGCATTCCGCAGCGAGGTGAGGTCCTGCGCAGTCGAAGCAACGGTGGACTGCAAATGTCCAATGAAGAATGTCCAAATCTATTACAGCTGAAGCACCTTTGAAGCTTAGAGTAATGTTATGGGCGTACTGCAACCACTCGCTGCATGTCTGTTAATGTTGGTGTCTTCCTCTTCCTCGTTGCTCCATATAGGACTCGCTTAGGGTGATCTTTGCCTCCATTGATGCTTTCAGACGACATTTCGTCATGTTTCGGGCCAGTTGGTGAAGACGGAGTCAGCATCTAAGCGATTCCTCGGCGAGCGGGGACGCCTGCCGAAAAAACGGCCCTTTGCAGGGCTCCGTCAGGTATTGACGTCGAAGTCAAGTCGAAGTGGTGGTGGGGGCGATTGGCTGAGGCGAAGTCGCAGAATTTCAACTTTAATTCCGCTGCGGAATTGTAGTCTATGAACGGTTTTCTTTTCGTAGCGACTAACTGGAAGTCATTGTCTTCAATGGAATCTTCTTCCATGTGTTCCGGTGCCGCTCGCTTCTTCCTCAGCGATGTTGAGGCTGCCCTCTTGGCTGCCGGATGGACCTTGCTCAGATGGTGGAGGCGTGGCGATGGTTGCGCTGCATTGCGACATCTCCGATGTCGGAGGTGGTGGTTCAACATTGGACTTTGTTGAGGGTGCAGAGAAAAGAAGTCTATGCACCGAGTCTGGCAGTGACGCCGGACTGCTTTTTACAATCGGCATGTTGACGAGTATAGGAACAGCTGCCGAGCTCGGAAGAGCTGGCATTCGGGCGGTTTGGCACCGCCGCGTTGGTGACGTCGACTCTGAAATGGTACGGGTTCGTACACGGGTTTCGGAGCTGATTTCAAATCTTTACCTTCAAGTGTATCGTTTCGGTGACGCTTGGCAAGCAAGTGCTTAGAAGGTCCCCCAAGTCGAAGTTAGGGGAGGATCCCTTCAACAGAGATTCCACGGTACCGCGGGTTGCGACCTTAGAAGTTTGAAAGAGCAAGTGAGACAGTCTCACAGAAGAAAGTGAATGGAATGGTTTATTGTCTTTAGGTTTCTTGTAGACTGTCGCCATGGTAGTAGCATTTCAGTCGACCTCTCCATAATCGAACAAATGGCCCATATGCTTTTGACATGTTACATCTTTTTTGTATGCTCGGTGCGACGTAGCGCCTTTAGCCGAAGGTCCGGTGATGCGTGGCAAGGTAGTCAGCACATTCTTGCATTGTTGGGCTGCAACTTATGTGCAGTAGCACGATTGTAAGGATAGGTAAGGAATGGAATTGCGAACTGTTACTTCTTACTTGTAGTCGGTTGAAGATTATTATTTAGGAAGGAATTAAGAGAGGGGAGCAAGCTGGGTACGTTCGCTGCGTGTCCTTAGTTGTCGTGTCTTATTCTTCCCCGTTGCTCCAGATGGACTCGCTCGGGGTGTGCGTGTCCTTATATGGCGCTATCAGACGACATTTCGTCGTTTGTCCTCTCGGTGGATTTAGCGGGGTCTGCTTCGGGGCCATTTCACGACGGGCGGTACGCCCGCCGAAAAAACGGCCCTTTGAAGGGCCCCGCTATTCATCGGCGCCGTGGTCTGCTGCTCGGAGGGAGATTTTCAGGTCCCCCTAGGGCTGCCACAGGTCGGCGGAAGCTGTCCCACGGAAGTGGGTGATCATCAGCGAGGTGCTGCAGGTGTTCCGATGTGCGGGAGTGGAGGCGGTCGAAGAAGGTCTTCGCCTGGCTCCTAGCTGCAGCTTCGATCGGCTCGATCCCGGAGAGGCCGTAGGTGATGATGTTATGGAACGTCCACCCAAGGCGCAGTATGGTCCTTAGGGTGGTACGCTCCACCACGGAGATGGAATTCCATCCCTTGGAGGACAGTAGCCCGCTCCACGCTGGTGCGGCGTATAGTAGCACAGAGCGGATTAATGCTTGGTAGAGCATAATCCGCGTCCTCTGCTGGATGACAGGTGTGCGTAGGAGCGGAAGGATGGCGGTTCTTCTGCCTCTGGCCTTCCGGGTGATGTTGAATGCATGCGCTTGCATGGTAAGGCGCCGATCAAGCTGCACTCCGAGGTAGGATGCCGAAGACCTCCACGGAATTTCCTCCGCGTTCACAATGATCGGGTCTGGGTCGTCTCTCGGGGCACTCCTCGAAAAGATGGCTGCCTGCGTCTTCTTGGCGTTTACTCCCAACCTCCACTGGTTATACCAGTCGGTTAGGGAGTAAACTCCGCGCTGAAGGTATTTCACTGCAAAAGCCCGTTTTTTGGACTTTGCCAACAGCGCGACGTCATCAGCATACATGGCGATGATGGTATTATGGCCATGGTCCCTCGGGATGTCCGCTGCGTAGATGTTGAATAGCAGCGGACCCCAGATGCTGCCCTGCGGGACGCCAGCTGCGATGTTTTGCAGTGCTGATGACGTGCCATCTTTGAAGACGAGGAATGCCCTGCCTCGGAGGTAGGAGGCCGTGAGATGTTGGACCCAGCTCGGGAGGTTCCACCGACGCATCTTCCAGAGGAGCCCGTCGTGCCATACCTTATCGAATGCTTTAGAGACATCGAAAAAGGCGGCTGCGACGTGCTCCCTGGAGTTGAAGGAGTGGGTGATGAGCTGCATCACTCTCAGCAGCTGATGCGTGGTGGCGTGCTCCGTCCGAAAACCGTGCTGTTCCGGTGGGAGGATCTTCCGCTTCTCCACTTCCGCCAGGAGATGTGGGAAGACTGCCCTCTCTACGACTTTCGCAAGCCCACTCAAAAGTGAGATGGGCCTGTAATTGTCGAGAGACTTAGGCGATTTCCCAGCCTTGAGGATCGGGACGATCTTGGCAGTTTTCCATTTTGATGGAAAATGTCCCAATGCGACGATTGCGGTTGCAATCATCGCGATCCAGGCGGCTGCTATCGCGGGCAGTCTTCTCAGCATCTCATTAGAGATGCGATCTTCCCCTGGAGCCTTTCGGAGAGGAAGGTGCTGTAGGATGCCATGGATGTCCTCTGGGAGTATCCTAGGATGTTCTGCAGCCGGTGGTGCATTAGCGATGTTTTCCGCGATGTTTTCCGCGATGTTTTTCCCGATGGTCGGTCCTAAATGGTCCGCGCCCGGAGACGGGGTCCGTGACCGTTCTAGGACATTCTAGGAATTTTCCAATCTGTAAGAGAACGATTGCTCATTGTTCAGCACTTACGAGATTAATTGAACTAATTAGGTGACGAAGCATTGTTACGGAACTGGTCCGAGACGTCCGTACGGGCGCGTACCATTTCGCGACACCTTGCGTCATCAGAGCGGCGGTGCCAAACCGCCAGTATGCCAGCTCTTCGGAGCTCGGCCAACGATCAAACAATCAACCCATCGATTGTCACGTCTAGCCCGGCATCCCTTCCGGAAACAGTGCAGAGAATTCTGTTCCCTGCAACTGCACCACCACCTGCGATGACTCCACCGCCTTGTCAAAGGCCAACAGCCGAAGACCGGCAACACTGCCCAGCTACGTCGGCGAAAATCTCGGAGAGAGATCCTCGCCTTGATCCAAGCCTCAAGCGCCCCGCTCCCGAGGCAATGGAAGAGGAGGAGAAAGATGAAGAGGATGTCTTCGAGGTGGTCAAGACGAAGAAGAAATTCTTCGTAGACTATGCCTCCGCTACCGAGCTGCAGGCGAATTTTCCGAACTTCGTCGCGGCGAACCGCTACGCACCACTTGCCGCTCCCGTGGCTCAAGCCTCCAAGAATTCCGCAGCATCCCGACCATCCCAGAGCGGCGAAACAGCAAGGGAGAACAGCCGGCGAGGGGAAATTCCCCCCTCCTCCGCTACCCTCCCCTCTACGGCCTCGGCAGCCCCGGCGGGCCCTCCGCGTCAGGCTCCCATAATGGTGTATGGGATCCTTGACATCCGCAGCCTCGCACAGGAGCTTAATGGAATCCTCGGCCAGGAGAAATTCCAGATCCACCGCCTGGGACCATCTGGGCGTGGAGCTGCTGCACCCGGCGACAACTGTCGCATTCTAACGTTCTCCCCTACAGCACTGGCTGCAGTGAAATTGTTCCTCAAGAACAATCAAATCCCCCACTCCACATGGGCAGATAAAAAGGATCAGCTCCGATCCTATGTAATCAAAGGGCTATCAGCGGTCACCAAGACGGAGGAAATCTTCGCCGATCTGGACGGGATTGGAGTACCGGTCAAGAAAGTTCATCAGCTCAGGGACAAGAGCGGGAAACCGCTCCCACTCTTCGTCTTTGCATCAGCGAAGAGCGAGGAATGGCGCCCTGGCGACATCACTCGTCTAACTTCCCTCTTCCACTGCAGGATCGTGGTGCGGCCTTACCATTACTCGGAACCGCAAATGTGTTTCCGATGTAATCGGTTTGGCCACTCCTCGGCGAATTGCTTTGCCGTTCCAAGATGCTTCCGGTGCGCTGGTCCGCACCTCGCTAAGGAATGCCAGCTTCCGAAGGAGGGGAAGCACCTATGCTGCATTCATATTCAGCTCTGATCCAGCTTCTTATGAAGATTGTTACAGACCTGCGACCCCCCTCATCGGACTCCACTTCCTACAGCGAGGAGGACCACCGGAATCGTCCGCGGAACTCTTCCAGGATCTCCAGGTGATCACTCCTGTCGGTGGTTTGAAGCACCGGTGAGTCTCGGCTCTTGTTAGAGCCACCTTTTTCTTTTCAGGTTTTTCTTTCTCCTTTTTAGTTTAGTTTTTTCCGTCAGGTTTCGAAAGGCCCGCTTTTTCGTGTTTTTCTTTGTTCATCGGTAGAGGACGTTTTCAGTTTTTGCTCCCTCGGTTGTTTGTTTTTTCCTTAACTTTCTTCCTTTCTTTCTCCGGCCTCCCTGGTTTCATTTCGATCCGTCTCCGTACCTTCCCTTCCCGCGTTCCTTACTCCCGCGATTCCCACGCAGCTCCACTTCTGGAGCCCTCCAGAACCCTCCTTTTGTTTCCATATCTTTTCTCTTCGAGCTTTACCTATTACGTCCTTTTACGGTTTTTCGCTCGGGCTTTCGGAGGCCCGAGCACTGTAATTTCCCTATCCAAGCTTCCTCTTTTTCCTCTTATTTTTTCCCACTTATTTTCACAATCGTCTAAACATGAGTCAAAAGAATAGTCCGCCCATCCCTAACCAAAGAGGCAATCAGAAATTAAACAGTACCCAATTTCTTAGGAAACATCCATCTGCCAGTTCAGTGGAATTTATCAGTTCTATTCTTAAGACCATTGATGATAAGAGTTCAAAAGGTAGCCTAAGCCAATATGTCAACGCCTTTGACCGGACAGTGAATCCCAGTGACCACATTCAAAGGTCTAGTCTCCCTAGTTTAACCAATAACCCGTCCGCGCGTCCCACTACTCCTGTTCTCAGCAGTAATACTAGAACTCCCACATTTAAATTTAAAGGCAGCGAGCGCGCTTCTACTAGCAAAGAGACCTTCTCTACAAATCCAGTTAATGGAGGGAATAAATCTAACAAGGCCCCGAACCTTAAAAGATCAACAGACAGTGTTAAAAGTGTCAGAACCGTGGAAGTAATGGTTGGGTGTTTCGGAGAGGAGTCAAGAGCGCGAGAATTGAATTTCGTGAAGGATCAGAGGTCTGGGGCGGGTGGGGGGACCAGCAGCACTCCCCGTTCAAAGACCGAAAAGAAAAACAGGCGCGGAAGCACCGCAAAATCGGCCGACTGCTCGGCCAGCCCATCGCAATCGAGGTTTCCCAACGACCCGAACGAGGCTCCAGCTGCCACCTCAATTCCCGGCCCGTCCCCACCTCAAAAAGGTGCGGGTTCGGCACCGGTGCCGATAGATGGCGCTCCAAGGAGCGCCACGCCAAACATTACTGATATTAGGCACTCTGGGCCCGGTGAGGGCGTATGGGGCCCGATTTTGTCGACTGAGGCTACCCCCTCGCGCACCAACACGTCTCAGGACGTGTGCGAGTATAGAATGGACTGGCAAATGGTCCAATCGACTAAACGGAAGCGCTTTAGCGGTCCCTCTTCCTCTTCCCCTCCACCTCTGTCCCTTCGCAATTCTTTTCAACCGCTCAGGACTCAAAGCCCCGTGCGCACGCAACTTGTTGATAACAATGGAAAGGAAACTCCGGCGAAGAAGAAAGGTAAAATCCCTCCTTTCTATTTGGAAAATGTAGAAAACTGGTCTCAATTTTATAAGAAGCTGTGTAACGCATGCCTTTGTAAACCCGTAGCTCAATTAGCAGGAAAAAAGATTATTTTAAAATGTTTAACTGAGAACGACTTTCTAAAGACAAAAAGTATTTTAATTGAGGACAATGTAAAATTTTACACCTATAGACTTGCCAATGAAAAGTATCAGAATTTTATTCTTAGGGACTTACCAATTTTTATTGAATGTGATGAAATAATAGCATCTCTAGAAGAACAGGGTATCTCAAATGTTAAAGTCAACCAATTAAAGACAACTAGACCTCTCAAAACCGATCTAGAAAAAGGAATAAAATCAGTTCCTCCTAGACTACTACCTTTATTTCAAATAGTCATCAATGATCCCTCGAGCATAGAAAAATTAAAAGCCACAAGATATGTCTGTGGTTTTAAAATCAAAATAGAAAACTTCAGACACCCGAACGGCCCTCCCCAGTGTCACAGGTGCCAACAGTTCGGCCACGTTGATAAGGCTTGCTACCTAGAACCAAAATGCGTAAAATGTGGGCTTGAGCACCACACTAGAGAATGTACAAAACCCATTTCCGTTAAAGCCTCTTGTGCCAATTGCAAAGGGAGTCACCCAGCCAGTTACAGAGGCTGCCCTTTTTACCAGAAGCTCAAGGAGAAATTAAAACTCCTTAAAGAAAAAGCTAGGTTGAAATTCAATCCCCGCCCTTATACCTTCTCAAATACTAGGGAAAACTTCCCCTCTTTAAATCCGCAAAAGAAAAATATCTCTTATGCACAGGCAGTCCTGTCCCCTGCCCTTGTTGCACCTAACACCCCTCTCTCTATGGAGGACCCCGTTTCAATGGAGATTGAACGCATAAGGAAAGAGTACGAGTCGGAAAAAAACACGGCATCACCAGCAATAGCAATCACAGATACACCAACCAATCCCGATGATTGGAGGTGCAAAATACAGAAATGGGTCTTCAATCTTGCTTTACTTTTAACCAACGAAAAGACAACAAAGGAAAATTTTATATGCCACATCATTGACTCCACCTGAAACCTACTAGATGAATAGGTTCCTAAAAATTCTAGAATGGAATGCTAACGGTATAACCCGCAACTCCAGGGAATTAAATTTATTTCTTTTTAATCATAATATAGATGTAGCGCTCATAGCAGAGAGTCATTTAACCCCTGACAAAAGCTTACAGTTCGCCGGCTATAACCTTTTAAGGTCAGACAACAATAAAGCGTGCGGAGGAGTCTGTATTTTAGCTTCAAATAGTCTCAACGTCAGGGAAATTAAACTCCCAAGACTTAGGAACATTCAAGCCGTTGGCATTGCAATCATATCTCAAAAAGGACCTCGGTTTAACTTTATCGCCGTCTACAATCCGCCAACGAAAAAGTTGCTAAAACAAGACATTTTCCGTCTAGCTAAAAGATTTTCAAATTCAATCACAGTAATCGGCGGCGATTTGAATTCCAAAAATGTTAACTGGGGTTGTAACAGGAACAACCCCAGCGGTGTCAAACTCTTGAGTTGGCTTTCCCAACTAAGATTTCAGGTACATGCACCAGACGAACCGATGCATGTAGTTCTAAATCACCCAAGACAGAACGACATCCTAGATTATTTTATAACTACTTTCGAGTGCAGGCAGTTAGACTGCAAAACTCTTAACGAACTAAATTCAGACCATTTGCCAATCATTACGTTTTTCCCAATAACCGCAGAAGATCTCGACTATGGACCCAAAAGAATTCCTAATTGGGACCTTTTTACTAAATTATTGAAAGACAAGGCACATACGCTAGCTGTTTTTAGGAACGATAGTGACGAAATAGACAACGCGATCGCTAACTTGAGTAAACTTGTGCATTTATCTTACATCAAAAGTTCTAGAATAAAAAAAATATTACCACCGAGTCATATTTTTCTACCAAATGAAATACTCTCCGAGATAGCCGCCAGAAATCGAGCGAGAAAGAAATATCAAAAGTCTGGTAATTTGGGCTTTCTAAGAGTTTACAAACACCTAAAAAAGAAAATTCAAAAAGATATCTTGGGTATTAAAAATAAGAAACTAGAACAAAAGGTTGAGGACATTAGTGAGTGTAGTAAAAATAATAACACAGATCTGTGGAAATTCATTGCGAATTTAAGGGGGAAAAAGAAAAAGATCGACGCACCACTAATAACAAATGCGGGAGAAAACCTCGATTCGGACATCAAGAAATGTAGGTTCTTTGGACTACAACTACAAAAAACCTTTTCCCTTCATCCAAGCGAAAACATAGCGGGAAGGGAAACAAAGAGGAAGCGCAGAATCTTCCTCAGAGCCAAAAACGAGCCGGCAACGCCGCACCCGATCGGGGAAAAATCAGTAACAGAGAAGGCAAAGGTCGCTAGAGCGTCGCTCTCTTTCGCGCCTATCTCCGAACCTTCGCTTGCGTCCCCTGACGAGATAGTCAAAGCAATAAAGCTCCTTAAAGTTAATAAAGCTTCTGGCCATGACGATATATCCGTAAAAATGGTTAAAGCTTTTCCTGAAGAAATAATACATGTCCTTGCTGAGATTTTCAATGCCTGCTTAAGCATAGGCTATTTTCCGAAAACGTGGAAGCAGGCGAAGATAACAATGATACCAAAACCAGGAAAAGACAACCGAAAAACAGAAAATTACAGGCCTATAAGCCTTTTACCGATTTTAGGAAAGATATTCGAAAGATTATTATTAAATAGGATATCCTCCATCCTTGCGATCAATGAAACAATCCCAGATTTCCAGGCTGGGTTCAGAGCAGGTCTCTCCACCACACATCAGATTACAAAAATAGTCGAGGATATTGTCGATGCGTTCAATAAAAAACAATCCGCAGTCGCATGCTTTCTAGATTTTTCATCTGCCTTTGACAAAGTCTGGCATGATGGATTGATCTTTAAACTTTTGGACTTAGGATTTCCTGTATATTTAACAAAAATTTTAACTTCCTTTTTGACTGATCGAACTTTTCGTGTAAAATTTAACCTAGCAACTTCCAAAATTTTTAGAATTAACGCAGGGGTCCCCCAAGGCAGTTTGCTCAGCCCAACCTTATTTAATATTTATACGTCCGATTTGCCGCTAAGTTTTAACTCTAACTTATACCTATATGCTGATGACACAACGATTTTAGTGAAGCATTTTAATCCCAATACCGCCAACAAAAGGTTACAAACCCACCTAAATAAGATCAGAAATTGGTGCAGCGACTGGCGTCTAAAAGTTAACGCCAGCAAATGCTCAAGGATGGTTTTTAGGCGCACAACAAGGCAAAAGGACAAGAGCGAACTCCATTGGGGGGATAGTATTTTAGACTTGACGAAAACGCAAAAATTCCTCGGCGTCACCCTTGACTCAAAACTTACGTGGAGAGACCATGTCCAGAATAGCCTGATTAAGGCGGAAGCGGCAACGGCCGCCCTTAACTCGGTATTCTACAACAATAAAGTAAAGAAAAAGACTAAGCTGCTATTGTACAACGCCTTAATCAGGTCGATTCTGACATATGCATGCCCAGCCTGGCTATACACTAGCAAGTTTCTAGTTAATAAGATCGCTAAATTCGAAAAACGGATATTAAAACGTATGTTAAATATACCAAAATTAACAAGAACGGAGG
>KZ308692.1:565794-578412 GCA_000376725.2 Ladona fulva | reverse complement strand
TCTATATTATTAGTTCCTGTGTATTTATGAAATCTGTCGAAAGTAGAAATATATTATTGAAAAAGATTTTGGAGTTTCAAATTTGGATATGGCCGAGAAAAATTATCCTGATGAACTAATCCAACGCACACCCATATAATGGTATCGAGACGTTTTTATTTGTGAATTAGTGCGAATAATTCTATAACGACAAGTGATATGATCAAATTTTAAAACAGCTATGAGTGATTCATATCTACATACGTCAAGAAAAAGAAGGAAAACTCTTTCTCCCACACTCTTTGAAGTTCTAACACAATCATAAATTTCAAACTTATGGGATAATTTACTGAATGCACATTTATCTTCGTATGTAACTTGCGATGAATTCAGCTAACTAGAAAAACCTATGTCATATACACTCTACTAATTGCAAGGATTCTATTGATTCTTTAGAATTAAAAGAATCCATGTAATGACTAAAACTAAGGGAAATCTAGACTATAATAAAGTTTCTCTTCCCTCCAAAATAATTCGAGAGGCTTAAAAGAAAGGTTATTATTAATTTGGTGCAAAAGGAAAATCTAATTCTTCTGAGTTAATTTGCCTTAAGACCTTTGACTATTCAGTTGCAAGGAATAACAGTCAAACTAATATGTAAGGATTCTTTGGCGATGGATCGATTGAACTTTAGAGGTATTATTAGTAAGTTTCCCTAATAGCAAAGTAGGTAGCGCGTTCAAATTTGGTGAAAGCTGTCCCGACTTCAATGCACGTCGGAAGGACGGGACGTATGTGTGAGATGAACTCAGAACTCCAAGGTCTTATTAGAATATTACACACTACTAGAAATGATTAGTGTGTTTCAGTGACTTTGAAGAATGTTAATATTTTTCTATGATAATAATAAATATAAAATATTAGTGAAGATGAAATACGGAAATAATGCTTTGTTAATAAGTATAGAAGAATATCTAGGAGGAAACCACTAAAAATAGTACACGTAGCTTGCGACACTGAAGTCTCCTGGCATTTTTGAATAAATAGTCAGTATCAGACATATGAAAGGGACACAAAAGAAAAGAAAATATAATTCCAATGATTATTCATACAGTCTCCGAGGAAAAACATACTAATAGTAAAGTCTTATCTCGGAATATACATTTGAGTAATCCTTACGAAAAACTAAACATGCGGCACCCCATTGGACAAGCACTTAAACTTGGCTTTGTCAAGAGAATAGTTAGTAGGAGCAAAGAAAACGTCCGTAAACGATGTTACTTTGCGTTAGTTAGGCGTTACTTAAGTGTGGTGTAGTGTATTGGACCCTGCCGACAAGTTTTGCATTCGTCAAATAGAAAAGGTAGAATGAATGTCAATAACATTGGTAAAGAATAGCTGTGAAAAATTAGTGAGCGTTGCTCACAAATCATTACGCAGAATGGGAATCTCAGGATGGTAGGAGATATAATTTAATGGCTTAATCTAGGTTACGAATTCGGAGGAAGTTGGTTCTTTAAAGATATAGCCATTAATATGCATTATCAGTGTTACATATGCCGTTTTGATGCAGTAATAAAAATTAGAGAAATAGATGATAAAATTAATCGCTTCGGTAATTCCTTTTTTTTTTGTTAACGATATGCGGAAGTAACCGATTAGTGAAGTACATACATGGTGCATGCACCCACTGCCACACAACAAAACGCGGCTTAAAGGTTATATATGTAGATTTAGATGAAAACGAGCGTTCAGATAAATAAAGCGAAAAATTAGGTATGGTTACCGCACAACTTGAGGAGGAGGTACAGAGATGAAAAAACGAATCAACATCTGCGTAAAAATCGAAGACTTCTTTCCAATTCTCGACCTGTGGCATGGACATATGAGATGACATTGAAGGTATGGTATATTTAAGCGATTTTTAATAATGGAAGAACTTTTAACGAACAGTCTTAACCACCTTTTAATTTACAATGACAAAGATAGACTTAGTAATATCCACAAAATAAAGGTTTATTACGACCGGTTTCAGCTACAATCCATCATCAGGACCTGATAATGGCTTGTGTAGATGGCCAAATAGTCTAGAATTAATGCATTTAAATTAATATTATTCAAATTATTATTTAATTTAATAAAGCATCACGTGATACAGATGTAATTGTGATAGGCAACAGCATGCGATTATGCATTTATGAAATATAAATTGCTTAAAAATATTTTGATGGGATCAGAATCAATCATGTGAAACAATTAAACTGCTGTGATATTTAATCGTGATAGTTTACTATGATGTAAAATAATATATTACAGATATTGGCCTCTGGCGAATGCGAAATTGCTTGAATAGCTTCCCTATCGTTTTTCTCGGAAACCAGAATTCTAATGCTTGATAAATGAAAATTCTCGAATTCAGATTTCTGGAATTCTCAATTTCTCGAATTGATATGTGAACAATTTTAAAGTCGGGTATTTGTTGTTGCAACTTGACCTTTTTACAGTTTATAATAGCTCGAGTTCCTATTTTGAAGTAAATCTAGGTAATGGCTAACGAATGGCAGGAAAAGATGTTTCCTGTTTTATAAGGTTCTAGCAATTAATTTGCTATCTAGAACAGCTTAAAATGTGAAATTTGAAATGTCAGCCGAATAATTTGCAAGAACTGCACGGAAATGTCTCTTTGTTACCGAGGCCTGCTTTTAAAATTTCAAAGCTGGATTTTGCCTTTGAAAAACAGAGGGATTTCGCTCTGTTTGAATATGTTATTTCAAAACTGCGAGCAAACGAAAATATACAAAGAATAATAAATATTTCTCTTAGGTATATAATTGCACGACCTTTATGACGTCAGAAAGCATTTTCAAATATTTCTAAATATCCTTGATTAGCTAATTCTAGTGAAATAGTAGTGTTGAAAAATAATGAATTTCCACCAACCCTACGAATAAAGAATCGGATTGTATTAGATTAATTCAGAAATAAGGACTTATAAAATGTAATAGTTTAGTTTCATTTCGACACATATGAAATTTCGTCCTTATGAAAATGCCAAAGGGAGTAAAATATAATAGTTGAGAATATTTGGCAACATTTTTTGAACGAGGAGAAAGAAAATTCACTCTTTTCTTAGGACATTGATATGCCTCATAAGGGTGCCAGACGCATCGAGTGGTAATTGGATTCTGGAAATGATTTACCGGATCATCTAGTCACTGCCTGCTCAGGATAAGCGGTTACCAGGTGGCCGGCCATACTCGCTGTTCGTACTCCGCACGGCTATAATGATGCCCGCCATATCACAATCCATCTTCTTACTCCACATATATCACGAAATGCGTTACTTCAATCAACCCTGCTGTAATTAAACACAAGTGCCTGAAAGAATATTTCGCACAATAACTCTTGCGGCTCAGTCACCGATATATCTTCATAATTTACTAATTTTATTTTTCAAAAGACAGCATTGACACTGATGACATAAATGAGCCTTCAAGTAATTCCTTCTGTTACTTCGTAAACATTTCTTCAACCGGTCAAGACCTAAATATTGTAAACTTTTAATATTTCAGGAGAAGGCTTCAGTTTTTTTTTTCTGTCATTCGTTCTGAAGGAATGCGTTTGGAAATGATGAAACTGTTACTGAAGCTATTGAATTAACTATTAGAATATATTAAAATATACTTCGCTGCAGTAGTTCTCTTCATAAAAAAAATGCGTTAGCATCCATAAGGATGCAGTAGAAGAAGAATCCCTTTAGCTGCGGTTATTTAGTATTAATGAAGTTTTATTTATATATTAAAGTGCATGCTTTCTTCAATCGATAAATAGTTATTTGTTTATAATTTTCCGGTATTTCTTCCGGAATCTATAGAGTATTATAATATAAGTGAACACATTAAATAATCGGCTCTAACTTATTTTTGGGGGTTTAATTTGATCCTTAGTTCAAAAGAGAAGCAATGATATACGAATTCAGATCATTCGAGGATGAGGGAGAGTGATTAGTTATGTGATTCATTTGAGATATCATTCGCTATAAAATTATCTACATAAAAGTTGCATATACATGATAACTTCTGATAAGTAATGTTTTTATAAAATTATAATTGGTTTCCTACAGGTTGGCACCTTAATAGAAATTAAAATTTCAATTACTGATATAGTGATCCAATCAGAACAATTCATTTCAGAGCATATTTCATGCTCTAACGGTTATTACACTGTCAACTATATCACGTCCGATGAAATACGACCGCAGATTTAAAGTTATTTACCTTTTATTCAGTTTAAATCTTATACATTTAGTCAATCTCGCTCTTTTATGTCCTTTGATATCGTGGATACTGGATTACGTACAGTAAATACACTTTTTATGATGAGGTTTATGATAATTCACTAATGGGAACAAACATTAGGGTGCTTTTTGTCTCTAATACCATGATGATCTTTAAAAATATTTAATCCATTTTGCCTCCGAAGTAGCTCATAACGGTTCGGCTGACCCAGCTATCCCGCAAAAAATATATATAGCGCAACCGATCGGATTTTTTCGCCGCTTTTAACGATCCATAACGCAAGCTCAGAAATAATAATAAAGAAATTTCATGGATACTTTCTCACGTCATCATTCTTAAGCATTCCGCACATCATCACTCCCCTTGGAAGGGTCCCTGCACAATGCTCTGGTTCGCGGGGCACTAGTTTTCCCTTGTTATCTATCTTTCCCTCCATCAAGTCCCTCATAAAGTCTCCTCACTCATCGAAATTTCACCACTTCTTAAAAAAATATGAGAGATCCCTCCGCAGAGAGAAAGAGGGAAAATAAACGGAGGGCCAAATGCTCTCTCCCAACCACTTTTTTACGACTTCGTAAAGATTTTTAATGGACCCCTATTTTATTATTTTTTCTCTCTTCCTTGCAGATGTCATAGGAGGTGGTTCCGGGGCCGTCCCCAGATCCTTTCCCACCCCCGTCCCCTCTTCCATCCTCTCCCAATCCCACCCCTCTCCCGTACATCCCCTTCCTCCCGTCACTTCCCTCCTTCCTTCCTCCAACTCCCCGTCCATCTTCCCAGGTGCGCCTCCCCATCTTCTCCCACCCGCCTCACCCTTCCAAGCCCCTCCTCCCCCACCTTCCATCGCCCACATTCCTCCACCGCTCTCCTCCGGTTCGGGCCCACACCCGCCGATTGTGGTGGCCCCGGCACCGCATAGTGTGGTGGCCCCCGTGGATGTGGCGCCGGCGTCGATCGAGTACGAGGGCGGCACCCAACCGTTCCCTCACGACACCGATCCGGTTCCAACGGGGCCTATGTACTTCGCGACCGAAAATTCCACGACGGTCACGGCACAGATAGGGAGCACGGCGCTGGTTCCCTGCGTCGTCCGCAACATAGGAGATGGAATGGTAAGTGATTAGATTACCACGTAATCGGTTGTTGCATTCAATTCGATGATGTCAGTGGTAGAGGTGGTTCATATTGAACGACCACACCTTTCAAGTCCATAAATTAAATTAGTCTTTGAAGCACATTGAGGGAAATGAATACATCTTAACCATGAAAGAAGCTCTTAACATTAAGACTCCGAGCATACTTTTACATCATCATCAAATTCTTACTGAAATGAGTTAAAAGGGAATGGCTGATTGTTTTTCATGAAATATTTTGGAAAAAATCATACTTTCAATGATACATCTTTTGTATTTCTCGTTTTAATTATATAAAAGGAAATTCCAGTCATTTTTCCATAAACCTCTTTACCCTGTGGTGGAAGTTCCAAGAAATTAAACATTACGTAGGTAGTTATCCTCATTTTAGAAGAAAACTGATGAAAGAAAAATTAATTTTTCTGCAGTTGTGTGTTATTTAAGAGTATTTAAAGATAAATAATGGAGAAATCAATTAAAAATTAAAACCTAGAAAGCTGAAAGCATTATTCAATAAATTTAATAGTATGCGTTTGTATAATCTTGAGAGGGAGGTTAACCTTTACTCTGGATAAATCAGTTACCTTAAAAAAACTTTTAATTTTTAAATAAAATTACTAACAAAAAACAGTGATAGAAATAGATATGCGTTTTATTGAAAATGAAAATTGGAATATTTTTGTAATCAAGTCACCATGCTAAGGGAACGTGAAAATATTATTTTCAGTTATATATCGATAATAATTAAAATTTCTTAATATTTAGGAATACATTTAAACAATTTATTTGTAGGAATGGTTACTCACTAAAAATAGGAGCATAAATTCACCATTCATAAAAAATGTTTGGTATAGTGTAATAAAACAAGTAGTTAATTGTTCCATCCTGTTGCATTTTTACGTCATAAAATGCTCTTAAATACATATTAATTTAAAATTTATGGTACAGTTTATTAGTACTTATTATGAGGGACCATTTTGATAGTGATAGGAAAGGTTCTAAAGGCCGAATACGAATTAGATTAGTAATATTCACTAAACCGGAGGACTTAAGTTAAAATTAAGTTTAAGTGATAAAAACATATATTTCGGAGACTTATTGATGCTTAAAACTATATATATTAGTGACAGAATAGGTTCTAAATGCAACATTGAAGCAAATTTTGCTAAGGAAAGTTCCTCGTCTAGTTTGAAGGGAATTAAACATGGATCCACTCAAATTAATATCAATCAAAAGGTTAGGATATTGAAAAAGAAAATAATTTAACATAGAAATCATATCCTTCAGCCATTTTACTTCAGGAGAGAAGATAATACTTCACCGGTAGAAAATATTTATCAAAATTGACAAAACAATCGGAACTATAGGCTCGAAACTGTGCATGATACGAATATATTTTCGGGGAAGGGAAACGCAACTCGTTTGTTTTCTTCTCGTTATGAATGTTTACACAAACTTGGATTCCTCTCAGGATTCAACGGCGAAAACATTCCAAGCCGTTTTGTAAGCATATACGTATAATTATGCCGAAATGAAGGCGTAGGATATTCTTACCACTCCAATAAATTTTCATAAAAGAGAAATACGGAGACAAATAGACAAAATCCGTTGTAACGATCTTTAATGGAAAAAATTACCCCTGAAAATATGTTCGGTCATTTCGAGGGTTTCTATCAAGACAATGGTTTTGCGGATGAATGAGATGGCAATTTAAATGCTCAAAATCTGTTTGATCCCTTCATTCCGTCAAGGAATCCTACTTCGGAAAAATTATTTTCGGTAATTGCCTGAATATATATTTTTTTTCGGTGGAGGGATTGAAACCAGAAAATGATTTAGATTCAAAGTTCCATTATCTTAATTGACTGGAAAAGCTTCCTCGAGCTAGCATAATGATGAATCTATACCTCAGAGGGGTTACTAATTAAGCAGTCCCATATCATCCCATAAGTCTTGCGCTTACCTCTTCAGGCCATATTTCTCTGAATCATGACAGCCATGCCCCACATCACTTCTCACATGAGGAGTTCTCTACTAAATAAATATCTCACCTCCAAGGTTAGTTTCGGGAAATAAATTCGTCATTTTGAAATTTTCGGCCTCCAGTTATCAGTAACACCATATATAATGCCTTCTTAATCCGTCCTTGCGGAAATATAAACATAATGATTTCAGTTTTCAAGTTATTATACATTATGTTTAGCGTTCCCCTTCTATTTATACGTACTTAATCATTATTAATTATTCGTACTCGAATCACTCGATTCCGATGAAATCTTCCGATGAAGTCTTAATGCTTTAATGCCACTGTATTTTTATCAGAATTAACCCCTCTTTTGGATAGTTTAGTTACCTCTTTATTCTCTACCTCAGTGCGGCAGATTTTACCCTGTAATGAAATGACTATTAACAACAGTCTTTCAAGAACATTGATAGGGCTACTGTAGTATAATTTTCATTGAAATCAAATTAAGCGGAAATATCGTGATTTTTCACAAACTAAAAGCAAATAATCGCGAGGTGAAAATATATCAACTTGTCTGTAACAATTCATGCATGAAGTTGAATTATGTTATGTGTCGGAAAATTTTGTGTCAGTTCTCTTTCAAACAACTGGCCAAAATATGCTTTGAGCAAAATTTTCACGGGTAGACAACAGAGAAAATGCAGAAAGATACGTTACCTCAAAGCTTTTGAACAAATTTCAAATGCAAAGAGAATATTTAGAGGTCATATGCACGAAAATTAATTTTTATTTTATAACAAACTAGAATCGAATTTATATAAGATAATGTACACTTTCAGATCGTTCTATTTGTTTGACTTTATGAGGATGATAACTACTACATGGATATGATAAATGTCACCATTTAAAAGTTTTAGTTGGATGCTCGAGGTTTTTCAGTTTCTAAGGTTTTCTGCGGAGGAAATATTTCTCTCAGTGACCTGAAAAATTGAGAGTAGATTGTTAATACATTAAATGAATTAAAATATACGAGCTAAATTATAAGAATCAATTAAAACAACGTAAAATAATTCACATTCATTCATTCGTAATAATTCAGGTAATATGCCAATTAGAAATGTTTATATTGTTTTCTTTACTTTCAATGTTTCTTTTCAACTGCCGCGAAAGTATATAAGTTAATGGAGAAATTATTAGGTATATCGATCAAACCTTGTAAGTTTACAATAATACCTTACCTACGTCAAATCAAGGTTCAAAATATTTTGCATTTTATGCCGCCAGTTAAATATATCCATTATATATAACTAGATGTATATAAACGCTATAGTTCTGTTCCCTTTCTATAACAAACCAACATTGGGATTATTTGCCCGTTTGCCGCTTGATTTGTTATTTTCGCAGCATTTTGACTCAAAACTAGCTGATGGAAGAACAATTGAGCCGCATGCTAGCTGGATAAACACCTACCATATTGGCAACTTTAAATAAAGAATCATGTAACCATGCACTCCTGTGTTGGAATCGAGCGAAAATAAGCATAACCCTGTTCTCGTCGACTAGAAAATCCGTGCCGCGCGCACCCCCTAGAAACATCAGCCAACAATTTATCCCAAGTAGAGCAGATATCAAGAAGGCTCGCGTTTTAATAAAGTTTTATATCTTAGCCAAACAAACTCGATCGCGAAAAATATTTGAAACCCTCGCGGAAATTCGAAATGCGGGCTCAGCGGCGGAAATCTCATTAATGCTCGGCGCTAAAATATGCCGCTCCCAAACAGAGAGCGGGCGGAATGCAAAAGAGAAACTCTCGGATATATCCTCTATTTACACAAATTTCTGCGAAAAATCGAACGGCACGACGCGGAAATCACGCGCCTTCCCTCATTCGCGAAATTATTTTTTTCCTACTTTGCGCTAGAAATGCTTGCCAAAGTGTTCGGCGGGCGGTTCGCGGATGGAATCACTTTTGCCAGAAAACGCGGCTCGGCATTTGGATTTTCCCTCACGTTTCCGGAATCGACAAGGCATTCAATTTCCTATCGCGATACTCCTCGGCGACCGGTCTGCCTCACGCACTCACCACCGCAAGCGCCCCCTCGAATGGGTCTTTTTAGTCGAAACGTGCACGTGCGAGAGGGAAAGAAGCTGAACGAGGGCCGTGGAAACGGGGAAACACCGCAAGAGGGCAGGGCGTAAAGAGATGAGGGAATAATATGGGTTGGTAAAGAAGAGAAAAGGATATCGCGGGAAAGAGGAGAATTGCGGTTGTGAGCGAGGGAGAAAAACTCACTCTGGGGAACGAAACAGAGGAGAAAAAACGGGCAGAGGAGAGAATGTTTTAAGGAGCGCTCCCGGAATTGCAGGTGAAAATGAGAGCGGCAAAAGGGTGCTGGAAAATGAGATGGAACAAAAGAAAAGGGATTAGTAAGGAGGGTGGAGAAAAGCGGTCGTCCAAAGTGAGGAGGAAAGGATTTCCAGGGAGAGGTTAAACGGAGGAAAGGGAATGAATGAGGAGAGGTTTATGGGGGAAGGATAAAGTATGTACGGGGAATGAAACGGAGAGGGGAAGTGTTGTGTATTCTGGCCTCTATCAGGACGTGACGCGGCGTCGGAACGATAGCGAGGGGTGTGTCGGTCGGGGGGATTCCGACGTGTGTTGCGGAACTAACCACAGCTATTGTTCCCGTTCTCTTTCGCATGCCTATCTTTTCCGAAGCAATTAGAAGGAAGTGTAGGCAGGTTTATCGTACTGCTGGACTAACCTCCGAGGGACCAGCATAGACCCCTCCGAGCCAGTGTTTGATTGAGGGGAAAATATGGAAAGGGTAGTTATGCGCGGGGCGTAATCCGAAGGTATGAAGATTGGAAGGGAAATTTCGGGGTTTCGGTCCATATTATTTCCCCATGATACGGCCAAATTTATTCCGCGTCCGGCCTGATTGGGAAATCAAGATAGCTATGAGCGACCAATAACGAATTTAGGCGTGATGAATGTCCACCAATCTCCGGGAGAAGAGATCGAATTGTGAATCGGGACTAGAATCAGGATACTTGGGAAACGTGACTGGGAGAGGGCTTTTGAGTCACGTGAGTCAGGGAATGGCGCCGATTATTCCGGATATATTTACGGATCGCTACTAACCTCGATATTTGTGGTGGCGTGATGATTGGGTGGACTTTCTATGACGTGAGATCGTGGTGGTGTGATTGGTTCGAATTGATTCCGTGAAAAATCTAGCGCAGGAGCCCTTATGATTCCGAATGTTACGTTCTCAAAATAGGAGAGTTATTTTTCTTCTAAAATAAATTGGAATGCAAGAGGCTTAATATATATTTCATGCAGTTTAAATTCCGTTCTCAATGCGCGGAATTATCTTTGCTGAATTATTTCGAGGTCAGAGAATGTACTGTAGTGGGCTGACCTTATTTTAGTTTAATGATCCGTTTGGCTTTGTAGAATTACCTCCAGCGGAAGCGAATTAAAATTGGAATAGTAATAATAGTAGGAAATATTATGTGGGCGGGAGCAAAAAAGGCATTCCTCCTCGGTGAATAGGTTGTTCAAGTCGTTTTATGCCGGGAAGCGATGAATAATAACTCAAAATAATTACTGTTTGAAGAACCAAAGTTCTAATTTCTGGAGAGGATTAAAAATAATTGCAATATATGTTATAATTTAACCATGTGCACGATTAACGGCGTACTCATTTCTTCCGAACATTTTCTAACACAGTTTGGCTCAAAAATACTGAATAGATATTTTCTTTGTTCATTTCAAAAGGAGTTATTCAGGTGGAATACTTCAAAATGCATGCTGCACCTAATCATTTCTTGTTCACCTGCTACTAATTCCTGATACTAATCTACACGTAAAAACCTGTAATCTAGGAAAAGTAGAGCCGCAATTTAATGAAATTAATTATTTTACAGACATGTTATTATATGAGTATTGGATGTCTTAAAATTTAAGGCAAATAACACTGCAAGAGGAATATCGTCGTAGTAAGTAACTCGTAGTACGAGAAAGAATTCAAAAACTGTTCGTCTTATCTTGAAATGTTTGCGATTGTGCACACAATTTACTGAAGTAATATTAGTGTTAAAACTGTAGCTAAAGTATTCTATTACGTCTTGTAAATATCACATTTCCGTCACCAAGCTCTGCTGTTGTATGTTTTGTTAAAAGTATTTCATATCCGGTATGCGTTCGATATCACTACCGTCAAAGGAAATATATCTTCAGAAGGGCAGATTGACGTCGGAGGTATTTGCTTTCCTTGATAACTATCCTGCGATTATTTAAAGATTTATTTACTTAGATAATATTACCAAATTTGCTTAGATAATATTCCCAAATTAAAAGCACTAGGTGTTGTAAAGGGCCCTTGTAACAGGAACAACGGATTATCGTGTCCTCTGCTACCTTATAATTTATTTAACAACCCAATATCTAAATATTTAACAGATTTCAGTTGTAAGGTTTTAGTGTACAATATTCCTTCTATTGATGAATTAAAATTCTTACTGCTTCCTTTTCATATTAAAAATCCCATTATCACGAAAGTAATCTCAAATTATGGATTTCATTACCCTGCGTTTTGTGTGTGATTTTCTGGACCTTAATAATTGTTGGAAAATACGATCGTTGTGAGTGATTCTTGCATTCGGTTCTTAGTTACTCTCGGTTTACAAAATTACTACGAACGTAATTTAACACCGATTTTTTCAACATTTCATTCGATGCAAAATTTTCAGAAACTTTCAAATGAAACGTATCGTACCAGAAGCCATTACTAACCTTACATAATGAAATACACAAGAAATTGAGCAGTTGATGACGATTGGGGATAATTTACTACATTTAATTTAAAAGATTGTGGTATGTAGTGGGCAAGCATTTTTTATCATAATACACAAAGAGGAGACTAGGCACATAATAATTAGATATCAATTTTTTATCAACTGATATTCTGCTCTTGTCCTTGGATTTTATTTCTAGGATATATACCTTCACACTCCTGCTAAGAGAAAAATATAATGAAATGAATGTTAAAATAAAAATATTTTTTTAGTCTTACAAGAGAAATCACCATTATATAAATATATATAAATTAGAATTCTTTGGTTATTTTCCCTGGCAATAGTGCATTGAGGAAATCCTTTTTGAGATAGATAGGTATAAATCATTATTTCCAAGAGATAATTCAAAATGCTCCGACACGTATCAATTTAAGATCTT